>RJWJ010023396.1:0-25899 GCA_004363605.1 Indri indri
TGTCCCCCCAGTTCCAGCAAAGAATGATTTCTTTAAAGTCATTCACAAGATGTGAAACCCTGCTAGAAGCCAGTCAATGAAAGGACACTTGGCTTTCCCATTTTTTACCTCTATGTGACCTTAGAGCAGTGGAGACATTGAAGTCAGAAGGCCTGGGTTAAACTCATAGATTCTCACTCATTGACTGTGTGACCTTGGGGGATCACGTCACTTATTGGAGTCTCAGTTTATAAGATTAAGTTAGTATTATCTCCTGAACTTTCACCACGAGGTAGTTAAAGATTCTCAGTGAGATAATACATGGAAAGATGATTTTTAAACAGTAAAGGGCCACATAAATGACTATTATATTCTTATTTTATTGATTTTATTATATAATTATAATTATCCATGGTATTATGTTTTTACTGACATAAAGTATAACATAGAGGATAAATGGGAAGCTCTGGAAAAATTACACAGATATGAATCTGAACATATCTGTGTAATTTTTCCAGAGCTTCCAAATTACACAGATATGAATCTGAACTCTAGCAATTCTTAGCTGGGTGATCTTGGTTAAGCAACTTAATCTCCCTGTGCCCTGGTTTCTTCATTTATAAAGTGGGGATATGACAGAACTTACCTCATAGAGTTGTTGTAAGGATTCAGTGTATCAATAGCTGCAAGGCACTTAGAAGTGTGCAAACACTTAGCATTGGCTCACGTTAGTTTTAGCTTATGTTTCTTATCAAAGCAGACATTCTCCAAAACATTTAAAATTCTTCTATTTGGGCAATGAGGATAACACCCTTCATATATGCCATAAAGATGATTTAAATCTATTCTCTTTTCTGTTTTGAAAGATGACCAAAACCTGATAGACATATAACATGTAGCAATTCAATTGCTGAGTTGTAGAATAAAGCACCATAATAAATTTGCTATATAAAGGAATTCACAAATTATTAGAAAGTAATTGTTTATATTGCTTTTGCCAGCCTATTTTAACTGACAATCTGGCAGAGAAAAACAAATGGAAGTACAGCCACTGTATAGGATAAAATTCATGTAGAAAGGGTGTTTATCTACTTGCTGTGGCAGACTCCAGGGAGTTCATGTTCACCAAGCTTTGAGTCAGGGGCCTGATCTCAGAACAAGATGATGTATGAGCAGAGCTAGACTTCTTTGTGTTCCCAACAGACACAAGGACATTGACAATATTCCAGTAATGAAAATTTTGTTTGCCGTTACAATGTCAAGGTTAATCATTTATTTCAAGTAAATTTTTAGCCTTCGTTAAATGAATTACGTCCAAGAGTGAATTATGATATGCATGAATCATAAGGTATGTTTTTTTCTGTTTTGGGAAATCTGTACTTTATAGCAGACACTTGATTTAAATGGCTATTTTAATGACAGAATGGTTATTATCATACTTTACATTATTATCATCTTTGAATCTTGCAAGAGCCTAGTTAGTTAGGTACTGCTAGTACCATTGTCATTTATCTATTTCACAGATGTGGTTTAGAGAGGTTGAATAACTTGTCCAGCAGCATACAGCTAATGGGTACAAAAAACAAGAGCCAAATAAGATCATGACGTCAGGAACTGTAAGCTTGTTGAGGGAAGGGGGAAAGTAGAAGTGTATAGAGTTTCCCTTGGTAACTGACACAGAGCCCTGGATGAAATCTATGCTCAATATGATGTTAAATGAATACAGAAAATAGTCCTAATAGTTAGATTTGGGAGTTGGAAGACATGACCTATGAATAAGCAAAAGACAAAAGAGACTTCATGTTTTTTCCTTTTAAAATATAGAAATGATTAAGACTGCATTTTCTTCATTTGTCTGGAGGTCAGAAATATAAATATAACTACATAATTATCCTGTTGATGTGTACCTGGTAACTTTCTCCAAAGTAATTAAAACTTCTTCCACTCATGATGTCTTCAGAATTTAAAAAGGAATTTCTTAAGTTTTTTAAAGAAAGATAGCATAAAAATCAAGGTATTGGTGTCCCTGACATATATCACCCTTTAAAATACTGGGCAGTTTAATCTAAATCACCAGATATCAGTAGGCTGATTTAATTTCATTCCTGATCCCAAAATGCAAAGATGCTGGAAATGTCCTAGCAAACTTGGAGAAAGATTTATGAGATTTAGTGGCCCGGGTAAGAAAGTGATGGATTTCTGGGCATAAAAATAATTTAAGTATTGCTTCTGAGACCAATAGCCATGTATTTAGGTCCTGGATAATTTAAATTTCTCTATACTTACCTCTTCTCACTGGGGAAACAGAGTAAATTATGCGCTGATGATTTGGGCTAACCAGCTAAAAAGCACTCTGACACCAGCAACATGAATGCAAGGAAAAAAGTAAAGTCTTTGTTGTCTGATCAAATCCAAAACACCACATTCTTTTAATAGAGATCTAAAGACAGAAATCATGTTGCTTTCAGGAAGCTGGCATTGATTGTTTTTGTTCTCTTCTTTAAATGCCTAACTTGATGTAGTCATGTCAAGACAGAGTGGAGAACTTCAAACAGCAACTGTTACCTGCTTTTTCAACTTTTCTCATCACTTTCTTCTCTCCTATGCCTCTAGATTAGTTACCTTCTGCATCAAAACATCTTCATATCTCATAAACCTGTAGAAAAAAATTAGTGACACAAAGATTAAAGAATACATATCCTCTTTCCAGGCCTTTTTTGGGGGTACAGGACTGCAATTCTGAGGAAACATGCCAGATTTTGAGAATCTGAGTTTAGTTCTCTCTTCTAGTATAATCTACATTACAAACATACATTAAACTCTCAAACTGTGACACCTGGAAACTTGTTAAGAATTCAGATTTGTGGGCTCTACCCATACAGATTTCTGTTTCACGTTTTAAGAGACCATCAGGAATCTGATGCATTTTAAACAAGGATTTCAGGCGAAGAAACATTGTCATCATTGCTTTTATTCATTAGGAATTTTCCAGTTTTCAAAAATGCCTATACATGCATATTCAGTTCTGTGAGGTAGATGAGAATGATTATCCCCATTTTGAGGATAAAAAAGAGACTCCAAGTTGAGCAATAATTTCCTCAAGACCTCATTATATACCCCCCTGTTGCCTAATTCTCTGGATACTTCCCTTAGCTAACCTTTTTCTATTTTGGTGTTTAATTGCAAAAGGCAGGGAGCACCCCCCAAAGCCAGCCAGTACTATCTGTGCTTGCCTTGCTCAAGAATTAGACAAGTCTTTTGGTGACCAAGGAAGGAAAATAATTTTATTTGTGGAATGTGAACATTGCCCTAATTGACATTGTTACCCAATTGATTTTAAGTAATGTCCCTTGCCCCGTCTGGATGCACTTTTGAAAATGTATTCAGCTTCACTTTTGGAGAAGAGGTGTGTGTATATCTTTTTCACCTGTCTTGTTCTGTCTTGTTAGAATCCCACGGATGAGTCTACTGTCCTCAGCCACACTAAACTGCTACAGAGGATGTGTACTCCCATTGACAGCTGGGATCTCTCCTTTCTTCAGGGTGTCTTGCCTATGAATCCTCATCCCAGCTGGCTGTCCCATGAGCCACTATCTGCCAGCCTTTGCTTTGCCCAGATGGCATACTGCAAGGTCCAGGCCCCCACGCATAGTAAGGTTGTTAGACTGAGTACTTGGTCTAACCAGCCTCACAGGTATCAATCCTTATCATTGCCCAAGTGAATCTCAGCTGGGCCTACATGTTTGTGCCCACATCTAGAGAGCTCCTGGGGTCCCTCTGGGTCCTACATCCATTTTCAGTAACTTCCAGGGCCTGCATTTTCCTTGTCCCTTATTGGGATGTTTCCAGCATACACCTGTCTATGCTTGGAAATCATACATTTAATCCTTTGGCACTACCCTGGATGCTTAGCGAAGTGTCTGTAAAGGACAGAGATTAAGGATATTTGAAGACGTATTGAGGAGAAATTGTTAGTATAGCTAATAGCCACTCCCAGACTTTAGCATGACTGGAAGGTGACTACTCCTTCATACTACATTTTAGCTTGGAGGACTCCTCTGCTAAGTTTCTTAAACATCAGCTATCATCACAAGCACTTCTGGAGACCTGATTGCACTCCAAAGCTTGCTGTTAACTGCCTTTGCACACGTCACTCTCTCACCCCACCTCCATTCACCCTTTGTGTAGGTTGCTCACTTGGTCCCTCTTTTTAGGGACTGAGCCTGCTTTGCAGCTTTCCAGACAGAACCAAGAAATCTGGGTAACAAGGAGGAGGAAACACTTTCTCCTGTTCCAAAATGAGCAGAAGGTGGAGACCATCATGAGCGCCCAGGAAACCATTGCTACCTTCTCCAGTGTCCACGTCCTTCCTTCCCAGAGAATTTTACGTGCTGCTCAAGCTTACTGGAGAGAGGACGGACTGCATTCTCTCAGCTCCCCCCCTCCCCCACACCCTTCTTTGTGCACCCAGGATCCTTTAACCTGCTTGTTTGTGGTTGTTTCTCTTGTGGGAGGGACGGGATAGAGCAGACCCGAGCTGCAGTTCCCTCAGTCTGCCTCTGAGAATTTTTCATCCAAACCTCAATCACGTAGGATTGCGTAGAGAGGAGAAAAGGGGAGAGACAGAAGACAGAGAGGGGGGAGAAGAGTGACGGGAGGGAGGAAGGAAAGAAGGGAGTCTGGGAGCACAGGGCGCGAGGAAAGGGAACAGGACCAGAGCGCGCTGCGCTTCCCGGCGCGCCAGGAGCCCGGCCCCACCTGGGCACTCTTCCGCTCTCCCGCGGGTCGGCGAGCGGTGCGGGAGAAACCCTGGCTGCCGCCGACTCTCCGTCCTACCCGCCGTCTCGGTGGCTCTCGCCCCTGCCTGGAGTTTCCTGCGGAGCTGGCACTTTAGCCGAGCGAGCCGGGGGGGCGGCGGCGGCGGCTCCCGGGAGCCGGTGCGGTTCGGCGCGCGCGGAGCCTCAGCCCATGAATGGGACTCCGCCCTGAGCGCCCCCTCCCGGGCCCGGGGAGGCGGCGGCTCGGCGGCGGGGGTCGCCCAGCAAGCCCGCGGCTCTGAGCGGCCACCCGCGCAGCAAGTTGGGCGAGTTGGCGGCCACGCGCACCTGCCTCCTGGCCCTGGTCCCAGAGTCCGCGTTTGGCCCCAAGGGCCCAGGTTGCGCGCTCAGCCGCCTCTCGCCCTCGTCCCGGGGGCCTCGGGGCCCGCGTGCGCCCCCGGCGCCAGACCATGGTGGGCAGCTCCGGCCCGGAGCCGCAGCCGCCGCGAGTCGACGTCGCCCGCAGCCAGCCCCCGCCCCACCCGAGCGGACGCGCGGGTGTTCGCAGCGCGCGGGTCATTTCCTTCCTCCGCCGGGATGGGCGGCGCGGGACTGAGTGATCGGCCTCGCGTCCGGCGGGTAATCCCCATCTGATCTGCTGCCTGTGAGCTGCCGACTGCCGGGGCGCGCGAGCCTGGGGGCCCGGGCAGCGCGGCGATGACCTGATCCGGAGCCCGCCAGGGCGCCCCTCCTTCCCTCCCTCCCTCGCTCCCTGGGAGCCTGTGCGGAGACCGGCTCGGTGCGGCGGCCCCGGGAGGACCATGGCGGGGAGCTCCAGTTAAAGGCGTGTGGGCGCCGAGCTGGAGAGGACACCTTCGGCATCGCTGCCTTTTGAGGGGGCTTATTTAAACTACTGAGTCATTCCAGATTTAGGATTCCCTAAATAATCACCAACTGTGCCCGTCTCGTGCCGGAAAGCAAGCGGAGAGAGAAAGAGCGCCCGCTCTTGGGACCCCGCAGATCGCCTCCCGCGGGTTTCTCCCCGAGGGGTGCTTGGCCCTCGAGGATCTCCCTCCCTCCCTCCTTCCCCTCCCCCTCCCTCGTCTCCCGCTCTCTTTGCAGTGCTGCTGGCCCGGAGTCGCGCTCACAGCCCCTGGACACCTCTGCCCCTACCCCGCACCCCTACCCAGACTCCGGGTAACCGCTCCCACTTGGCGCCTCTCGGAATTCCAGAACTCGGGTGGCCGGCCCCTGGAAAACCGCAGCCGGCGCGATGCATTCCGTAGACCTCACCCAGCCGGGACGGACCTCCTAATCTCCAGAACTGCGGGCCGCAGGGAGTTAAATTGCTGCCTTCCTCTCCTTCTCTCTTGCGGTTGGTGGCTTGTTTTCTAAAGGAACGTTTTATTCACTTTTTAGTATTTTCTACCGGGGTAGCGCTACCCGCCTCGGTCCAGACTCTGCTTTGTAAACGGGTTTTATATGTATGTATGTGCAGATATACTTTGGACATCTTACAACGCTTGCGCCCCTCCAACAGGGGCACGGCTTGTTATTTTGGACATCCTTCGTTCCCTTCCACTTGGTACCCCGAATGCAGTGTGACTAAACTCCCCACTGCCCCTTGGACGCGGATCCCCTTGGGGTGCAAGTTTGGGGAGCAAACGTCTACTTCGCAGGAAGGCCTGGGACCGCCCCGCCCCCGCTGCCAGAGGTTGGGGAAGTTTACATCTGGATTTTCACACATTTTTGTCGCCACTGCCCAGACTTTGACTAACCTTGTGGGCGCCGGGTTTTCGGTACTGCAGCCTCCTCAAATATTAGCACTGCCTCCCCGCGCCTGTCCTGTCCCTCCTGGCCGCCCAGGTCCTGCCCTCGCCCCGGCGGAGCGCGATCCCGAGAGCGCAGTAGAGCCTGGGGCCTGGGGCCCGCGTTGAGCAGCTATGGCTGCGGCGATAGCCAGCTCCTTGATCCGGCAGAAGCGGCAAGCGAGGGAGTCCAACAGCGACCGGGTGTCGGCCTCCAAGCGCCGCTCCAGCCCCAGCAAAGACGGGCGCTCCCTGTGCGAGAGGCACGTCCTCGGGGTGTTCAGCAAAGTGCGCTTCTGCAGCGGCCGCAAGAGGCCGGTGAGAAGGAGACCAGGTCAGTAGAAGCCCAGAGAGTGGGCTCCCCAGAGGCCGACGCCCTCTCTCCCCTTCCTCAGAGCACCTCAGGATGCCCGTGGAAAGGAACCAGGATCTCTTTCTTCCATTCTGGCTCCTCTTCTCCTTTCCTTTTCAGGCATCTCTTTCAACCACACTATCAGTTAATAGCTTCTTGTCCCATGTTCAGGAAAACACTTTCTACTTTGTTCAATTTAGGGTTTGACTAGAACGAGAGAGTTACATGTGTAGATGCACCTAGTCCAAAATAGCCTGTAGAGTCCTTGAGGGCAGTGACCACCTCCTTCATTCGTTCATTCATTCTCTTTCTTTCTCTCCCTGTCTCTCTCCCTCCCATCCATCCACCTATAGTGTAAGAGTACTTATACTGCCCACCGAGGACCTAAAGATAGATAAAGCTCTCCCTATATCCCTTGTAATCCGTGATAGACACTTAGTAGACACCAGATGAACTTAAATTTGTTCTCTCTTTCTAACTCTTCCTCCAGCAACACATGGTATTGCATCTTTCAGACATCCCAGTCAATTTCACACCTTTCCACTTTCCCACATGCCCTTTCACTTCCTTTTGCCTAGATCTCCTTTTCCTATTCTTTTCTTCCATTTATTCTCATGGTTTCCAAAGACTCTCCTCATTAGCTTTTCTGTCCTATTACCATTCTTTGCACACTCATACTTACTTTTGAGACATTTAGGGAACAAGATAGTTTCCACAATTTGGCCTCAGGGAGTGTAAAGAAAATGTAAGACTCATTAGAGATTTTCATGGCATGGCCTCTCTGAAGCTAATTCTCTTCCGAGGGCTTAAATTCAAATGATTGCTTTTTGATATGTCTCTATTTACAAAGGGAAATTGGATACCTTGAGTTTCAGTGTGATGATTCCCAGCTCAAGCCAGGCCAGTGTCCCAGCTTGAGAAAATGAAAACAGAATGCAGAAAGATCTGTGCTTCCATTGCACTGTTGATCCTCTGGGTTGTGGCCTCAGGGTCATTTGCAATCTGCAGATATTGGACCCTTTCTGTGGACAAGTGAAAGGAAATACTGTGTAGAAAGGAAGCCTGCTCTGTGTAAACTAGTGACTGGTGCAAACTGGTTGACTAGTTTGTCTCTTTGCAACTCTGTGGTGTTCTTTTGGCTTCCAGGAATGAGGCCCATGGGCTAGGTTCATTGGGGTAAGGAAAACACTTGGGAAGTCTGGGCAGGTGGGGCACACAATGAGTTTGAGAAATTTGGGATTCAGTCTTGGAAGAAGCCATCCCATTTCATTTTCCCTTGGTTTATCATGACATTGTCCGCTCCATACTAGACTCATTTTCTTATTCTGTGATGACGATAAAGTAGTAGATTTCAGTAGTAAACAAAAATAATTATGATTCCAAGGTAGGAGCTATTAAAGTCTCTGTTATTTTACATCCAATTAATATAGCCTGTTCATTTTATGAAACTAGAATTATGTCTGCAAAGTTAATAATTCATACTGGAGGAAAATAAAATCACTTGTTTTGTTGTGCAGGGATCATTTATTTGGAGGCCTTCTTCTCTTAGGGCTTATGTGGTCTACAGGGAACTTTAAGGCTCTGAACTCAATACGACTGTTATGTCTCAGTCTCTGAAGTATGTTCTTGCACTCTATTTGGGGTAATTATATGATTATGTTTTTGAGTTAATCCTACCTAGCCCCGTCAGCCAAAAACAAAGTACTAAGAATGATGGATGGATTATATTTGTGAATACATGAGATAAACTCACCTGATCTGGGTTGATTTGGAGATGAGCAACGGCTTACTTTGCATGGCTTAATTTGCATGACTTAGTTTTGCATGGGAAGGAAGGACTGCACTGGTTGCTTCCTGTGGCTCTTTTCTTAGTATATCATTAGAAAATAGAGAATTAGAGAGGATTTCTGAGTTTATGTTTTTCTTCAGTGTTCATCTAGTTAGTATTCACCTTAGCAGGGACATCCTGACTGGTGATTTCCTTTAGCTAAAGTGTCACAGTGACAATTAGGCAGAGAGATGGCAAGACCTGCTAAAACATTCCCAGTGCAAGGGCAACATGCGTGTGTTTGTACAACACAGACTTCAGTTTGTTCTGAAGCTGAGCTTAGAAGAATGGGAGTGTGGTATGTGGAAAAGCTTTTTGGGAAGATGATAGTGTGCTATTATCCTTACTAAGAAAGCCAAATAATTAATCTGTTGATTTGCTGTCAGCAACCATGATTCACATAGCATGGGATGAGCCTATTTATAGAGAGATAGCACCTTCCACATCTCAATTCGAAAGAGGATTCTTTGGCTGGATTGGCAGGAAGTTGCTAAACACCAAAAAGAAAACTATTTGAGGGAATCTGTTTTATAAGCTCTTGATGTTGTGTTCACCTGATATTTGAGCTATTCTTGAAACCACTAGCTTTTCTAAGCCATATCATTGTGAACTACAAACTGAGTCACAAATGGTAAAGTGGTGAAATGGAATAACTTGTTCTGATAGAGAATTTCCACTCTGCATTTCTGTCACTGAAACCCAGGTTTCATTCAACAGACTTTCTAGGAGAGTGAGTCTGAGGCAGTGAGGCTAAGCCAAGTATTAGATGGGAAAAGCCACGGTTGTATTTCTGATTTCAGGGCCCATGCATTCAGTATCTCTGCTTTTCTTTTCTGGCATATATCTGTTGAAATCTTATAAACACACTGGAGATTCTAAAGTTATGGCAAAGACCTTAAATTTAAAAATTACCATAACATGGAATAAAAACATGGGAAGTGGCAGGCAGGATCTCACATAACACAGTTCCAAGGCCATGGTGCACATCGGAGCACAATGTGATAACATACCCTGTGATTGTGCAGTAAATCCTTACCTTTAGGGATGAGAAATCGTAGAGCCATAGCAAGTTTGTGGTGTATCTGAGGTTACTCAGCTAGATTGTGGCCAAATTGGAACTAGAACTAGATTCCTTTTTTTTTTTTTTTTTTGCTTGCCTTTGAAACACAACACAGGAAAAAGTAGTGTGAAGAACTGGATGTCTTCTGTCAAAGGATGGAATTATATACAGGGGTTGGAATTAGTATTATCGTCATCATTGTTTTATAGTTATAACAGAGATAGGGTAAAGTAGAAGAGGTAACTTGTAGAAGATGGCTTAGGGTAAGAAACACAATTCGAGTTCAGAAATAACCACCCTGTATCGCTGGGATGCATTATTGAAGACCTATGGACAACACAGGAATAGTTAGTCCCTTAGGCACTGTGTGGGCTGTAGCTCTTTGGATATGAAATGGTGGAGACCCTGTACTGGCAAGTTGGATAAGGTCATTGAACCATGAGCAAGCCTTTAGAACATTTCTGTTTGTGCACTTTCTAATGAAGAGAAGAACATTCTTACGGTCATTATTAGAATAATTGTTTATGTGTGAAATGCCTGTATGAGCCACAGAATATTTGCTTAAATGTTGATACCACTTAATTTGCTGTATCTAGGCCATTAGAACATCCATATGAATTACATGGCTTATTCATGTGAAACATTTGCTTTATTTTGAATAGAAACACTTGTACAAATGATT
The DNA here is from genome assembly GCA_004363605.1 of Indri indri. Classification (NCBI taxonomy): domain Eukaryota; kingdom Metazoa; phylum Chordata; class Mammalia; order Primates; family Indriidae; genus Indri; species Indri indri. The sequence continues at coordinate 10,467 of RJWJ010023396.1, forward strand.
GAATCCAAAATGATATATATTTGACTCAGAAGTTACTGTAGGTGATGGATAGTATTCATAATCAAAAAGAGAAAGGTGTTTATAGGATTTCTGAATGTCTGAGCACCTATAAACCTTGGAGGTCATCCAGTATCACCCTTTCATTTTTCAAAGAGAGCCTCTCTGAAAAGTACAGAGTAACTAGATAAGCCTAAATCTAAGTATTTTAAGTGATCTTGGGTGTTTTTTATTAGTTTTCTATCTAAATTAGTTTCTTCCTTTAAACATTTAAAAAATCATCAATCAGGAAAAATCTCTTACCTGAAAATCTTTAGATTTTTTTTTATTATTTAAGTGTTTGGTTTTATATGCCATTTCTTATTTTATTAAAATGAGGGTGTATAATTACACTATATGATAAATTTTAAAATGATTGTAATTTTACCAAATTTTGTTGATTTTCATTTATTTTTCAGAATCCTTGTTTCTGATATTATAAAAATTGTGGTTATTCAAAATATTTCAGTACTTTTCTAACTTGTGGGAGATGTATGGTATTTGACAGTATACTCATTCAACATTTTTATTGTAAAACATATCTTTTTACATAGAGGAAGGAAACATAGGAAATGGAAACTTCAAGAAGAAAGATGACAGTAAAGATGAAATAATGCTTAATCATGTGATCTATGGAATATACATTATATTTTTATAAATTGAAATAATTTGGTCAACATGTAGATCAGAAATAGATTCATATGACAGGTGATATTTTATGTTTATAGCAAATACTTTGATTGTATTTTCTCTTTTAAAAGTATGACTCATGTCTCAACTACAAAATCAACCTAATTAAATGATACTTGGCTTGATGTTTGTTAAAAAAAACAAAAAAACAAAAAAACCACCAAGCTTTTCTCTTCAGAAACCCACCCTAGGGTTTAAACTGATATTTTATATGTATTTTTTAATCCTATTTTCTCTACAGCAGTGCATTCTCATAAACAAATTATGTTTCCATTGTAAGAACATTTTAAAATAGCAGGTATACTGTGATCTCTTGATTTCTTTCATCTCACAGAAATCTCATCAAGCCATAACTCAGGACTAAATCCTTATGGTTTTAATGAAGTTGATATTCTGGAATAGAATTAGAAAAACAATTTGTAGGAAATTAAGCAGTCTTTGTGTTTGAGAAAACAATAGAAATGTTTTGGAAGATCTTTAGAAACTAACTTTATCTCATAAATTTATATTTTAAAAAGTCCTGGGCTTACTCATATAGCACAACATTTATTCTTGGTGAGAGCGTATTTGTGCGTGGACACTACATTGTAGATTTGGTTTGAGACATTTATTAATAATGATTAATGTTTTTCTTGTTTCTTCCTTGAGTGCACCATCATAATACATATTTGCTATAGACTTTTCCTCCTAGAATTATTATAGATTTTTATGAGGACTCCCAAAGATGGCTTTGTTAGACATAAGAGACACTACATTTTGGGTTTTATCTAATGGCTTACCCATGGAATTAACAGAATTTTCTTGTCCAAAGAAAGGTGCACTACATCTAAAGGGTTCTAAGCATCTGTGAGAGGGAGAGGACTTAGATGCAGAATGTCTATAAATTAATCATACATACTAATCAATTTTAATAACAACTAATGTGACTTCAGGATTTGCAGAGTTTCCTTACAGCTTTTACTTCCTTTACTCTTTATAGCAATCTAATGAAGTATAATAGTTAGCCCCATCTTAGAAAAAAGAAAACTAAGCATGAAAGTGGCAAGAAGACTCGGTCAGGTTTATAGAATCAGAAAGTGACTGTCACATGACCCACAGTTCCCACACTGAAGATCATCTGTCTCTGTCTTCTACTGTGCTGGGGGCTAAGAAGACCTAATATGAATAACTTAATTTGATTCAAGTCTGGGAAACTCTTATTGGGGGGAATCCAAGGAGGATTCCAAGAAATGCAGAACATGAATAGGTGGTTTGTTTTGCTCTGTGTGTGATCTAGAGCCCCAAGGGAGGAGGAGTGAAGTGGAAAAGCTGATGGAGATCTTCAGGCCAGTACTGAAGAAGCAGTTTTATGGCTACGTTGTTATGTGCCGGGCTCAGGCTCCTGGCTCGGATGTTCCCTTCTGCATGCCAGGAGGCTCAGAGATACCAGGGGTTGCCACTTGGGACACCTAAGGACTTACTGGGAGACTTGGGCCCAGAGGAACAGACTTTCTTCACTGTAAACATAAACAACTGCTTCTGATGTTTTTGAGGGCAAAGAGGTTAACACTAAGTTAAGGAGAGCCCTGTAGGATTGCAGAATGATTAAGTATGTGGACTTTGGAATGGGATCTGAATTCAAATTCTGGAGGTATTATTTGTAAGAACCTTAGGGAAGTTTCTTAATATATTTGAGCCTCTGTTTGCTCATTTGTAAAATGAAGACATTAGTTCTAGCATTTGGTTAGGAAATGCCTCTATGAGGAAGAATCATTTAAGCTGAGCTCAGAAGGATGAGACAGGCAAAGAGGGGTTAAAGAACATTCAAGGTGGAGGAGAACAACTTGTATGAAGAGTGATGTGAGAGGGAGCTCAGTGCCTTTGAAGAAACTAAAGTATAGCTGGAGCAATAAGAACAAGGGGAGAGGGCTACTGATGATGTTGGACTGCTTGGCAAGGACTGAATTGTGCAGGGCCTTGAAAACCCCAGGAAGGGTCAGCAGCAGGGGGTGATATAATGTGACTTTTATTTTTAAATGGGCACTTTGGCTTTGAAGAAGAGAATGGATTTCAGGGGAGCCAGAGTGGAAGCAAAGGGAAAGTAAAGAGGCTAGTGTGTCAGTCTGGACCAGCAGTTCTCAAAGTGTGGCACAGAGGCCCTGGGAGCACCTTGACCATCTTTCTGTGGATCCGCAAGGTCAAAACTGTTTTCATAAAAATATTTCATAATAATACTAATTATTTCCCTTTTTCATTTTTTCCGTTACAAATGTCCAGTGGAGTTTTCCAGGGACTGTGTGATATATCCACAGTCATTTGAAAAGGGTATTAAAATTTTCCTCCCTTTTCTGTGTGGGGCCAAGTTATCTTTACATACTTGAGCCACACCAACCTATCCCAAGAGATTGAATGCAGAAGCAGATTTGAGAATCCAGCTGATTTCTATTAAGCGAGACCTAAAGGAGATTTACATATGTGTAAAGGAGTCTTTTCACTAATTTTTTTGTTTGTTTTGGAAAATATAATTATGTTTCATTAAAACAGGCTATGTATGTTAACCTTTAGTGGGCTTTTGTCATTTTGAATAAATATTCGAAACATTTTTTGTAATCTCTATTTACAGTAAATATTGAGAGATAGAAGCCACGCAAACAAAAACTCTTTGGGGTACTCGGTAATTTCTAGAAATGTAAAAGGTTCCTGAGACTAAAAAGTTTGAGAACCATTGGTCTAAGCTATAGATGATATTGAAATGATATAAGGTGGTAGCCTTGGATATAAAAGAGTAGGTGGAAGTAGAATGAGCAGAACCTGATAAGAGGTAGACTATGAGTCGAGAGAGGAAGGTGCCCTGATGATTCTAGGCTGAACAGTTCAATAGTGAATTGCACCTTTGCTGAGATGGAAGAACACTGGGGAGGCACAGAGTTGATATGGGTCAAATAAGGCAATTGCCAAACTACAAAACACTATAGAATGCTAAAGTGAAAAACTGGGTTTCATTTATTGTTTAATAGTTTTACAGTTTGCTGAAGATCCTTGATACCCATCTGTATATTCCTGGATCATAGATGGAAGTCTTCTTGCTGCTTTTTCACATTGCAGAAGGGGCAAAAGAGCTCTCCGGGGTCTCTTTAATAAGGATACTAATCTCATTCGCGAGGGCAGAGCCCTCATCACCTAATCACCTCCCAAAGGCCCCACCCCCCAATACTGGCACCTTAGAGGTTAGGATTTCAATATATGAATTTTCTTTTGGTGGGGGTGGGCGACGTGAACATTCAGTCTATAGCACCTTCCATTTGCTCATTGTTGAATCTTTCTAGTGTTTAATAGTGTCCCCAAACTGTGCTGCATGATGTGTTATGTTTGGGTGCCTCATCTTCCTGAGGAGAATGTGAATCCTAAGGACAGGACTTGTGCTCTGGTCAGCACTACATTCTCAGCACTTAGCATACTGCCTGTGTTTCTGCAGTTCTTCGATTGCTGTCAAATCAATGAGTAAAGGGCATACTGACTCATTGGGCAAGCCTCAGGGATTCTTAAGTTAGTATCTCCACTTCCCACAGAAGGATGGTGAGGTCCTGTGAGCTGGGGCTTCCCAATGTCAGACTCTGGATTTGAACTCAGGTTTGTTTTTCCTAACCTAGGTTTCTTTCTACTCTGCCAGTGCTGGAAATGGACCTCAGTTTCCTTCCTTGAAAAATAAGAGAGCTGTGTTTAAGGATATCTAAGTGCCTTTTTAGGTTGAAAACCCATCAAGTATAACTTCTCTTCCCCCAAGAGAAACACTCATGACTAGGGACATGAAACGCAAATCTGCTCCCTGCTTCTTACTTTTGTTGTTGTTGTTCATTTGTTTATTTTGGAGACAGGATCTCCCTCTGTTTCCTGGACTAGAGTGCATCATAGCTCACTGCAGCCTCAAACTCCTGGGCTCAAGCAATCCTCCTGCCTCAGTCTCTTGAGTAGCTGGGACTACAGGTGTGAGCCACCATACCAGGCTAATGTTTTATGTGTTTTTTTTGTAGAGATGGGGTCTTGCCATATTGCCCAGCCTGATCTTGAACTCCTGGGCTCAAGCAATCCTCTTGCCTCAGCCTCTCAAAGTGCCGAGATGACAGGCTTGAGCCACCATGCCCGGCCGCCTTCTTACTTAGACAGGAAGGACAAAAACTGTTTTCTTAGTGTGCTGTTTTTGATATTCCTAACTGCATGCCATGGTTTAATTACCTGTAATGCACTAATAAATGAATCCTTGTCTAAATTATCAGTCTTTATTTTGACCCCGATTTAGGCCTATTCTGTCCCTTCAAGGATTAGGAATTAAATCCAGTGTGCTGCATGCAGTGTATTAGACTTTTAAAAACCAAGGTCAAAAGGGAGATTGAAATGATATGTGAAAGAGATTCATGAGAGAAAAACTATAAGCTTGTATAAGTTATTATAAAGAAAAAAAATGGAAATTTCTAGAAGAGATTTTTCCTTATTGCACTGGTAATTTAAGTGTTGTACTTTAATTTTGTGAATTCAAAAGATGACCCAAACCACCTTCACAGTGCACTAGAATCAGATAATAATCCCCAAATAATTAATAACCAGGGGAAAAATTTAAGTAAGTACCAAAGGTAGGGATCCATATTTAAATCACCTGGTTAGACTACATGTCAGATTTCATTTTTGGACAGATAGCTCTAACAGAGCTGTCCACATAATGTCCATTCCATATGCAATATTTAAGAAAGGGCAGCAACCTCAAATCACCCAAAGAGGCTGGAACAGAAAAGGTCCATCCATGTCTGAGTAGTAAATAAAAATGATGGAAAATAAAGCGAATCCCAAATTGTAAGGAAACTCAAGTTTCTCGCTATGGAGCAAGTCAAGGCTGTGCTGCTGTTGTGTGTTATTGCTTTAAAGGAGACTGCAGTGGAGTTTTGCAACCGGACTGTAGCCATGAGGGGAAGTGGAAATGGCATATGAAGTGATGGTCCAGAAGCTCAGAATTCTAGGAAAGGAGGTTATTGATAGAAGTTCAGGCATCCTCTGTAGTCTTCTTGTAGGATATCTCTCTGAGAGACTGGAGATTTACTTTCCCTTTAGAAAAGCAGAGAGGGACCCAGATTGCCTCCTTGCCTCACCTGTCTTTCCCTGTCAGGCCCTGGACCATTATCCTCTGCATCTTTTGTTCAGGAAAGGAGTTGGCAGCATTGTGCCTGGGCCGCCTCCACATTCTGCAGCTCCAGTTTTCCAAACTTTCTATCTACTCCTCCCTCTCCACCTACAGGTCATGAGAAAAGCAGGGCCAAGAAGGAAACTTGCTTTGAAATTATGCTTTTCCTGGTGTTTCCACAAAATTCCCTTCTATGAAGTGTTCGTGAGTGCATTTTCTCGGTGACCATGTGGCTTCTTGAGTTAGAGTTCTGTTCATTACGATTCTGCTAATGGGGTTATCATCTTGTTTGGGAGCCTGTTCCATCAGATTGAATTTTGATCTGGTGAAGACGAAGGTTCCGGTTGGCTCTTTGGTCCTGACTTTCATTCCTTTCACCTAAACTGTTCATGCTAAGCAACCACATTCAGTCTGAAGCTGGTTTCCTTTAAACTGATGGGCACACCTGTGAAAGGTGATGAGCAGCAAGCTTCAGGCACCTGGGTTCTTTATTTGAATCCAGACAGGTGCCTGAAATTCTGATTAAAAACTATTGTTGGAACTGGCAATTTGGTTAAGACTTTTGTCTCAGGCCATTATGTATCCTGCACTTGAGGGTGATTATCAGTGACATCGGCCTTGGGAGGTCCACCTTGTAGGGTATACGACTAAAAGGGTTGGTGAGTTTGAACTGGAAAACATTAGTGCTCATTGCAATCCACTACCCACCTCATGGAAGAAAGAATTGAGACTCATAGTGGGTAAGTTATGTCATACAACTAGGAAAGGCAGAGCGAGGACTGAACTTTGCCATAAACCTGTACCTACTGCTACACCACAGCTGCCTCTTTGTGGGAGCATTGCCCAAGGCTGGCAGCAAGATCTATCTACTTGTTCTGTGTCTTCCACAATATAAATGTGGGTAGCTGCTTTTAAATATACATGGTCAAGTTGTATTGCCAGACACCTATTGAGTATGTCACGTGCTTGGGAATGGGCTACAGAAATAATGAGAAAGTCCTTGTCCTTTTCGTGTAGGGCAATATATAATTAAGATTTGTTAACTCTTGCCACCAGATTGGTATTACTATGTTCCAAGTTGTAGTTTTGCTGTGTTATTTTGGATAGTTTCTCCCTTAATTTCTGTATTTCAAGAAAAATAATAATTTCTTAATTTAAAAAAAGATTGGCCACAATCTGTCTTTCAAAAATGCACGTATGGGTTCAATGCCTGCCTGAGAGCACACAGTTTCATTTTTATATCATTGACACGAATAGGCAGCACAATCAAGGTTCTTTCTCTCCCTCTCCCCACATACTGCTCTAGCCAACCCTAACCTTGACATTCATAGAACATTTACTGCAGCTATCCATTTAAGCTCCTTTAGTTTATAGTTATTTTTTTCCCCTCAAGGGATGCCATTAACCTCCACACCTATCCTTCACTTACCCAGACACAACCCCTCATTTATCCACCCTGCTGCAGTCCTGCCCATTATCCAGGCCCAGCTCAGCTCCCATCTTTTCTGCCAGATCTTCACAAATCCTCCCAGGTAGAAGGAATCACTGCCTGTCCCAGGCTTTGTATCTGTATTTATTGTCTGTGGTTAGCCTGTCTTATCTTGTAATTACTGTATAAGTACCTGTCTGTCTCTGCTGCTGGAGTGTGAGTTCCTGGAGGGCAAGGGCCTTGTCATTTCAATACTTTCTACATAGTAGGTGGTCAGAAGTAACTCATCAAAATGAAATTACTTCCTTTGGTGACTAATGCACTCATGGCATCAGTACTAGTCAAGCTCTTGGGGAATTTCTGCACAAATATGACAATGCTGAGCAAGAAGAGAAATTAATACTTTAGGCTAATATTATTTTCTCTTCATTTGATATTAAAATACAAAAATGTCATTAATCCATTTTCATTTGATAGATGGCTATTGCAGAATGCTCACAAAACCATGTCTTCCCTTTCTCCCAAACCCAACTTCTAATTGCCACTTGCTTCACTCTGTATGTACTTTGCCTAACAGCATCAGACTTGACTTCTTTCTCAGCAGAGTAACCACTTATGAAGGGGGGGGGGTTCCCATGGGAATGCTAAGGGGGGGCATATTTATATTAATGTATGTCTTTGCCCCAGAAACCAAGGGGAAGTAGGTAGTGCAGCTAATTTGGAAAAGGGCCCATTTCTATTTTGACTGACTTAGATTTCTTAACACTGGACTAATGAGGAATAACCTTTGCCATTGATTTCAAATTCAGTCGTGTCTGGGCCTTACATTTACAGTTGAGACCAACAAGTCATTTTAGTGTTAAATACCCTTGAGAGAACATAGTCACTCTGGTTTCACTTTCCTTGGTGAAGCTCTAAGTGATGGGGAAATACAATATTGATTGGGTCTAATGAAAAAGGTTCTTTCTGTCAACTCTTTATTACCTCATTGGTTTTTCTTCTTTTCTCTTCTCTTTTAAAGCTATTAATAGCAGCATTAAGTAAGTCTTCTGTGTATGCTACAATCCTCTGTATTTATTCTTTGCTTGGTTTGAAACCTAGCCTTTTCTTTCTTTTTAAAGAAGATACAAGTAAAAGATGTTTTGATTCAGTCTAAGGTGGCATGGTGTTATAGGAATAACACTGGACCCAGGAGTCAGCATCCTTGTGACCTTGAGGCAGTTGCTTTTCTTTTTTTCAGCTAGTTTCCTCATTTTCAAAATAAAGGGGTTGCACTCAGGTGATTCCTGAGTTTCCTTCCAGCTTTATATTATTCTTGATATGTATTTCTGGTGTTAATACTCATAAGTGGATGGATTCCAAAATATTTGTATGTCAGACATAGGAAAATAGCTTATTAATATGTTTGATATGAAGTTCTAGATTTAACGTGGAATTCAAAAATTTAACAAATATATTTTTGCTTAACAGCTCTCTTCTATATGCTTTATTTGTTCTTAGATACATTAATATAATTGAACACAAATCAACTATATTTCCAAATTTTCCTCGTATTATTTTAGTTCCTAGAATTTCATTAGGCATTCAAGATAGACTATTACATAAGTTTGGACCTCAGCCCTGGAAGGAGTTAATAAAATGGTGGAACTAGTTTTTGTTTAAATGGAAAATAAAGTTATTTATTTACTAGTATAGTCTCGAAGAGAAGATAACAATAAAAAACAGACGGGAAAGGAATTATGTGATAGTGAGTAAAAATTGGAAACTTATTTCTGAATAGCTATCGTGGAATGTCGTATTTCAGGTCAGTTTTAAATTAAGCAGTGGAAATGTGGGAAAGTAGAGAATGACACAGGAATTGGAATTCATTAATACAATTAATTAATATGTAAAGAGGAAAGTCATGACTTTAATTATCAAGTTTTTAGATTTCCCAGACATTGGGATACACCTTTTTAGGTACATTTTCCACCAGAACTTCATCAATTAAGGAAGGAAGAAACCAACATTTACTAGATATCAATCTTGACATTCTCTTAAAATCATCACATTTAATATTATAGACAGCGTGTGAAATTCAGTTGTGCTCACTTGTGGTAATATTGGAAGCTTTAGAAAGGAAGGGTGTAATTAAAATACTGCCTAAAATGATATGTTAGAGTTTCTGTGAGTTTCATTTATGTATATTATCCATATCATCTGTTCCCATAGGTGTTATTGGTATTTTGACCTTTTTCTTCTTTATATTTTTCCCTTATGCGTGCAGTATGATTATAATATATATAGGGAAGTTTGATTTTATCTTTTGTACCATTGATCATGTTACTTCATCAAAAATAAGCTTGGCCTGCTCCCTGAATTTGAATTCTAACACAAAGTCAATTTTAACCATTCCATGAGAAGGGCTCTTTTTGTTTCTGAAAAGAACATCGTAACAATCACTTACAGGCTACCTCATAGTATGTATTAAATATGAGGAATCTTTAGAGAAACAATTTGGAGAGCTCCTATAATAGGATTATTTCTCCCTATGTAGATATGAATTGATTGTGAATGTAGAATTCTGTTGAATCACTGGTTGGTTTACTGTTTAATCAGAACATGATACCAATACAGTCATTTCTTGAGGTTAGTCCTTATGTAGAACATGACCATTAATCTATTTCATGCTAAAGGACAAAGCCTAGCATATTGCTTGACACATAGATGTCACATAAAATATATTTGTTTAATGAATAATCTTACCAATGACTAGGTCCAACAAAACCAGATAAATCCAAATTATTGCTCCTGGTGGAGAGGGAGAGAGGAGGCACTCAGCAGTGTTTTATGAGCATCCTCAGCGTCACCTTCGTGTACACTATAATCCTTTGGGAAGTTTGGGTTTGTCTTGTAAAATTTTCTGATTCAGATCTATCCCACACATAGGTAGAATTAAAAGTGAAACTATACCCCATTGATACTATAATCATAGAGTCTCAGGGTTATAGGGGACTTTAAAGGTCATCTAACATTATATTTGAGCCCTGACCTTATCATCTCTGTTCATTCAGTCACGTTTGCAATTATTGGACAAACATTCATTGTCTACTATGTATCTAGTATTGAAGTATGGGTCAGTGGAGAAAACAACACAGGGACACAGGCCTTTCTTTCTCTTTAGGAGGTTAGGGGTCAGTGGAGTAGAGAACACCAAATATTTCATGTGTATTTCAGCTTTCTACTTGAACCTTCCTATCTCCAATAGCTGACCATGACATGTACCGTCAACTTTGATTATTAAATGAAGTTTTTCTAGAGTTAGTTCAAAATCTGTGTCCAGAAAGCTTCTTAATTCAAGTCATGTGGGAAATAAAAACAAAAACAAAGAAAAAACACTCTAATCCCTTTTCTCTATAATAGATCTTTAGATCAGTGCTTCTTAAACTTTAACGTACATGTGAATTACCTGGGGATCTTGTTAAACTGTAGATTCTGATTCAGCAAGTCTAGAGTGGGCTTGGGATTCTCTCCCAGGCAATACCAGTGCTGCTGGTCTAGTGACCACACATTGAGTAGCAAGGCTTCATACAGCTCAAAACTGATTATGCCACATCACCTCACTTTTTTTCCTCATCCCATGTCTTGTCACCTCCAGGTTAAGTCCTGCCTAGTTTCTCAATTCTTCCTTATACAATGCAGCTTCAAGCCCCTTGACAAACTTAGAAGCTGAGAAAGGCATGGTTGAGTAATCAAATCTTTCTGATCTTCAGTTTTCAAATCACAAAATCAGGGCACCAAAAAATACCTGTCCTGAATTTGGAAATAAGTGATTTGAGATGAAGCTTCTAAAATTACATTTCGTATGGGAGGTGTGTTGACCTCCAATTTATCCATATTGTAGAGGCTGTTGCTTGAAATCAAATATAATAATCCAGCTTTGGTCTGATGAACTCAGAGTAAAATACCCTCAGTCTAGATTAGAATTTCTGCGAGGTCATTAGGAGATCATTTTATCTCTGCACAGTAATATTTGGTTAGCTATCCTTGCAGCTGGTGTTTATAATGTGCTTTGAAAAATCACATTATAATTTATAATTATAATGTGATTTTTATAATTTCACAGTAAGGATTTTATTTATTTTTTTAATGTTAACCGAACTCTTAGGATGTTCGTAAGAGGTTTTTGTCTGCATTCTAAATTAAGTCTCCGGTTGGTCTAGACCTCATCTGAATTGATTCATGTACTTTCACAGGTAGATTTCGCAGCATGTAAACTAAATGCTCAAGGGCCTTACTGTGCTTAGTTTTAAGAGTTCTGAGCATATTGTTATTCACCATTTCACTGTTACTGTCTGTGAACTAACGTAATGAAGAGATATACGTTTTGCTAATCCCCAGACAGTAGTTTTCTTTGTCCTCCTTGTGCTCATGCTTTTCTCTTTTCTCCATGATGGTTTCTCCTTGGATAAATTCACCTTTATTAATTTCACTTGTCTCCTTTATATTTCTGATCCATAGATTGACATCTGACCCCCACATATAAATTTCCAAACACATGTTAGATGCCTCCATGTAGTGGTTCCACTGGTAACTCAAATGCAACTTGCCTCACTTTGAATATATTATTATCTTATGCAGGTCCCAATCTGCTTTGTATCTTGAGTTTCCAATCTCAGTAAATAACATTACTAGTGATACCTAGGAGACAGCAAATATTGGTAATTTTCTGACACCAGCCTTCATGTGTGCCAAGTTGAGAACCCCCTTTATCTTTTACTCATTTCCTCTTTAGCCTCATATCCAATCACACACCTCATTGACTTTATCGCTGTAATGTTGCATTTCTTTGTTTATTAATCAGGTACTAACCGAGCACTTTCTGGGAACTATATGGGATAGTAAGATGAATCAGGCATAGTCATTGGCATCATGTAACTGACAACCTTTGTTCCATATTATCTTTTTTCATCCTTCTTGCCATAATTTAGGGGCATGTTGTTACAACCTAAAATGTTGTAATGTCTCCTACCTGGTGTCTCAACCTCTGTTTTCTTGAATCTCTGATCATTGTTTACATAGACTTTTAAAAAACATACTTAATATTATGTTATTTTCCTATAAAAACCTTTGCAAAGGTTCTCACCTGCTTACAAAAGCACCTTTTAAATGGCAAATGACTCTGCCTCCCTGAGATCTTGTCCCGTCCAGTCCCTTTATCCTGTCACTTGGTGCACATATCCACAGCCCCCACACTCTGAGTAGGGCATTTGATCCCGGCCGTGGAAGATGAGAGGAATTTCAATAGGCAGTAAGTGTGGGCGGTAAGCACATGAACAAATAAATGAATAGAGATGGGAAACTATGGCTGCATGTCCCAGCAGTTACCGGAACTCAGAAATATGTGGCACAAAGGGCTCTCCCTTGTCCCTCCATTTTGATGTTTCCCACATAGTTTGTAACCTAAGCAGCCATTTTGGATTTGTTCTAAGGAAGGAAAACTCATGGACATTTGAATATTTTTTCCTACACTAAGTGAACTAAGTCAGTGATTATGAGTCATCCTATAGTAGAGCTCTTTCTTTATATACCTAGGTTACCATGGCGCCTTTCTTGGTTTAGATTAAATATTTTAAAATCAAAATGAGAACCTTACAACATGATAGTTAACTAAAGGAAGTTCTTTTTATTGCCTGGATATTATGGATGATGATCTTAATCAGAGATATAATATTTATTTTACCATTTGTTCCTTGGACTGAACAAATCCATCATCTAGTCTAATTGTAGCTTGTACCTGATACTTGTGATTTATAAATTCTCATAGAAATTATGCATTTTGAAAAATGGGTCTTAAGAGAATGCGTATTTATTAACCTTTTGTATCAAATAAAGATTTTACATTGATTTTAAGTAGAACCAGAATAAAGTAAAATTGATTTAAATTTTTTACTTTTGCTCCTTTTTTATTTTGCTAAGACAATTAAACACTAACGACTAGGAATGCTCAATTTCCTTTTTAAAATTTAGGGGTAGAAAAAAGGAAGCGCTCATGCTGAAAGGATAGCATTAAAATACATGTAAGCCATTCGCAACCTTTCTTGAGGAAATGCTCAGTCCAGATTGCTCCGGATCTCAGGGGAAAATTGTGGAATATGTATTATTTAAGTCTTTTCACATTGGCTTGCTATTCAATTCTGTTTCATTATAAGATTATCTTTTTTTTTTCTTGGTTACCTTGGTTTCCTTCTTATTTTTTGGCTTTTTAAAATAATTTTATATTACAGACATTAGTATCAGTAAATAAGCAACAAAATTTTGACACTGCTTTGTATATCCTAAGACATAAGTGAAAGCTTTTGCTTATTTTGTTTTTCTTCTTTTCCATATTTAATTTTTTTTAAAAAAACTGAATATCTTGTAAAATGTATTTTTCGGACTTGAATACTTATTTATAGTGTCCCACAGTCTGGCATCATGTAGCAAGTTGCTTTAAAAAATGCGAAATGTTTTTAATATATAAATTTACGATGACTTTAAATAAAAAACAAATGGTACCAATTTATGAATTTTTATTTTACTTTCTATACTCTATTTTTAACCTTATTCCATTTATTACTATATGGAAATTATGTGATTGCAAGTTATATATCTTCCTTAATAGACTGAATTCTCTTAGGGTATGATTTATATCTGATTTCTAATTGCAACCTCTATAACATCTGGCAAAATATCTGGCATATCATTATATTTCCCTGGGGAGAAAATATGTTTATATATATATATAGCATCTATATATCAATCTCTATAACTTCACACATTTTAAATTAAATGCAATATAAATCCTAATGCCCTCCGATATAGTGATTCATTTTTTGTAGTTGAGATTCCATTGTACTGATTTGGATTGTCTTTGCTTATTTTCATAAACACTTATATTTTATGTATGTTCAATGACATAAAATAATTAAGAGTAGCTATAATCAAACTTTAAAGTCATGACATTTTTATTTTGTTACTCTTATTGAAAGTAACTATCCTGATTTATTGAAAGAATGAAGACATAAAATATATTTTAAAAAAATTATCAACGATTATTCAAGCAGACCTGACTTTCCAAATTATTTTATTAATAAGCCATTTTCCTTCTTCCGGCCTAAAAAGAGAAGATGTTTTTGGATGTCTAATCATCTATTAATGGTTAGATATACTTTTGATTCATCTGAACCTTAAAATTCTGAGCTTCTGAGTAGCTCCCAACCAGTCTTGGACTTGTCACATCTATTCTGTGAAATCATAAAAGGGCCAACTATGAGATGTTATTCAATTCTTCCTCTGGGATATCATAAAATATTAACCAGCTCCTCTGTAGGGTGTTCCCATAGGCAGGGAGGCCAGGACACATTATAATTCACTGATAATAATGAGATCTGATTACGATCCTAGGATGTGCAGTGCAGATATACCACCTATGAGACAGAAACACCACAGATGTGTGGGGGATATACCCACTGCCTGAAGGTGGGTATATCCCAACACAGTGGAGATTCCTGCCAGCAATTGCCCCTTTCATATTCACATAGCTGTTATTTATATTGTACAGTTTATAGAGATATTCATATTAGAGATAAGGAAACAACAGACAGGTTCACGTGAACCATATGGAAGGTTTGACACTTTTAACAATAAGGTAGACAAAGGCCCTAGCCCTGTACCTGGAAGATTGTAAGTGTTCAATAAACTTTAGTGTCTTTTTTGCCCTCCCAGCTTTTAACTGTAATTCCAGTGTTCTTTACATTATACAAGGCTGTCTCTACAAGTTTCCTCTCGGGTAGGTCAGAAATAGTTTTTTTTCTGTACCTACTCAGTTGATCATTTTAACTTTGTGTTCTTTAGACACTTCTGTTTCCCTTCATGCATTGCCTTGTATATAGAAGGAAAAATGGAAAAATACAAATTATGTAAATCACTCTAATAATGGTTATATCAGAGCCTTCCTTTAACTTTCATATTCATTTTTATTCTTTTGGATTCCGGTTGGGAGGTAGAAGTTTGTATATACAATAAATTTAAGAAAATGAGAAAAGTAATTTTTGATGAGATTTAAATATTGTTTTGGAGGGTGAGATTTATAAGCATTGAATCCCTGC
>RJWJ010023397.1:0-25815 GCA_004363605.1 Indri indri
TAGTCTCAGCCACAGTAGCTTAATTGGTCCAAAGCCTTATTTATATTTATAATTTTCTTCCTCAACTAACCATACTAGGTATTTCTCACCTCCAACAGCATTTTGGTAGATGTGGATCCCATGAACAATGGGGTGGCTCAGACTTTTATGCATGAGGAGTCTGAATGTTTAGTTAACTTGCCATTCTCAGGACAATTACCCAGACATCATTATCACTAGATGAGGAGGTATCTAGGAGATCAACCAGGGAATTTCCTAAGGTTCAGATATATTTCTCCTTGCCCATTGCGTATACCACAATGCCCACTTTTATTTGGTAATCAATCTATTACCTCTGCAGTATAGTAACTTTTATCTTTGTCTGATGTTCTAGTGGCACTAAGTGCCAAAAGGGATCAGGTAGTAGTTGGAGCTTCAATATCACTGGAAATTTTATTGCGTCTACTGGTAGATGTGTTCCTCTTGCCCACTCCTGTCTGTCTGCTCTTCCCTGCCCCAAACAAACAAACAAAAAGCCCCCAGGATATATATGTGGGGGGGGGGCGGGCAGAATCAAAAGTAGAGCGATGGAGAGCACACATTCTACACCTGGTTCCTTGGAAATAATGGCGAGAGGGTGGGAGAAGCTAACTCTATTCCTGCCTTATTGTTTCTACATCCATGCATTCTAGTTATTAGAGAAACAGAAATATGCATCAGCCTTTGTTTCAGCACCAATACGACATCCTGGAGGAGAACAACTCCAACTCTACCTGTGGTTATCCCTAAACTGGCACCTTAGCTTTCTCTCATTTTATTATGATTCTAAATAATAAGACATAAAGAACAGGGGATTCCACTTTTATGTGGAATTGTCACATCTTTTGCCATAAATGGGTCCCCTAGTTTGAGGCAATGGTATGCAGGATATTTTGCCTCTAGATCAAGCTTCAGATAATTGTTGTGATAGAACCACTGTAAGTAGGAAAGGCAAATCTATATCTGAGGTAGGTAGGTGTCAATTCCAGTAAGTATGAATCACTGCACCTCCATTGGGGAGAGGTTTCATTGTAATCTATCTTCCTCCCAGTAGTGGACTGGTCTCCATAAATAATTGTGCCATATCACTGAGTTAACATCAGTTTCTACTGGTAGCATATTGGAATTCAGCAGGCATTAGCTAATTCTGATTAAGTAAGGAAAGCCCATGCTCTTGCGCCTATGCCTAGTATCCATCCCTGCTACAATGGCTACTGCACAAGTATATTCTCCAGTTCCACTGTTGAGAATGTTTTTTGTGGTGTATTCTATATGGCGGGAATTAATAGGAGACACAAAGTTCTGCACACACTGTACACAATCCCACATATTCATTCATGTGTTTCTGTCTCAAACTTTTTTTGTTTTTCATCTGCCAATCTTGATTCTTTCAGACTCCTAACCAATGAGCCAAGTCATTTACAACTGTCAGAAATACTTACATCTGTGTACCTCAAGTGCCTTCTCTCTACATACAAAATGGATGTCCAAATACAGATGGTTCTTAACTTATGATGGAAATATGCCCTGATAAACCCATTATAAATTAACATTATCATAAGGCAAAAATGCATTTAATACACCTAGCCTACCAAACATCATAGCTTAGCCTAGCCTTCCTTAAATGTTTTCAGAACACTTACATTAGCCCATAGTCAGGCAAAGTCATCTAATGCAAAGCCTATTTTATAATAAAGTTTTGATTGAATATCTCGTGTAATTTACTGAATACTGAAAGTGAAAAATAGAATGGCTATCTGGGTACCCAAAGTATGGTGCCTATCACTTTCACACCATTGTAAAATTAAAAAAAATCATAAGTCAAACTATTGTAAGTCAGGGACTGTCTGTATATTGCCTGTAGCTTTTCCACTAGAAGGATTTCCTTTAATGACTATCTTTTAGAGCTACTTCAACTTGGATTGAATTGTGGCAATAGTCCATTTTTGTGAGCATCAGCCCATCTATGTGAGTTCTTTCTTCCTCTAATACTTTATTCTAGGAAACTCCCATTAGATTATATGTATAAGTTTAGGTAAAGGTATCAGCACAGCAAAGGTAGGCAAAATGGGGTTTGAGCCACCTATTCATGTAATTTACTTTTACTCTCCGGAATTGGTTGGGCTTCACCTGGAATATCTAATTTCCATCACACAATGTATTGTCATCATGTCTGTCCATCTTTATGACTTGAGAAATCTGACAATAGCCAGCTCAGGATGGACGTTCCTCCTCTACCAGAGTAATGTGGTGCTGTATGGGTCAGGCACTTGGTCTCTACACAATTTGCTATTGTGGTGACTGACTGAAGCTTTCTGTCTGCTGGTACTACACATGTATTTTTATAATTATCAAACAAGTTGAGAAGCACCCAGTTGTTTGCCATTCTATCTTATCCCAAGAACACCATCATCTAATTGCTATTACCGCAAAACCTCATGGACAAGCCACCTCAAGTCTTGCTACCATTACAGTAACTACACTCATCTTGCCTCTGACAGTATGGACTACCCCCTATTCTCTGCCATTGTATAATTTCCTGCACCCAATTTTAATAGCAAGTAGTCCAGTTCCATGGCAATGCTTCCCACTGTTAATCCTGCCTATGGATGAGAACCATGTCTGAGCTTCTGAAAGATGCTGGTGTACTCTTCACCAGTTCTTTCATTATTTCCTTAGTGAATTAAATGTTATCTGGGCTTCCTTAAGCAACGTTGCCAATTGGTGGGTTCTTGGGTCTCACATAATAAATATATGATGATATTCTCACCTTCTTTGTTCTTCTTGACCCCTTATACTATCATGGATGTTGCAGAATCTTCATATTATTGTAGTTTTTCATCGCAGCCACAGTTCAAAGAGGCCTCACAACAAATGCTGACACTTGGTGCTGGTTATCAGCTTCTTGGCAATGGGCAATGGTAGGAGTAGATCCTGAGGAGCATTTTCTGGCAGTGAAATTAGGTCTTATTACAAGGTCTCCAGACTAGGGGAAGATGTCACCTCTATCGATGGAGAAAAGGCTTCTTCTGCCAGCCTGGAGGGCTCAGGGGAGTGTGGGTTTCAAGATTCTAGGAGTTGTCCACTCACCTAACTCCATTTCAGGTCTCAGGCTTTTATTATTTTCTATCAAGGCACTGAATTTAACATAAGAAGTCTGTCATGGCTGTGCATTCCTAATTTCTGCAATTATGCAACTATTAATATTATAATGCATGTCTAATTTTCAGTATAGCTTAACCTGTAGGTGTAGTTGATTAGGTTCTCTCTAATTGCTTGCATAGCAGATGCCTTCTGGTTTTCACAACATGACATGAACTAACGTTTGGCTGAACTAAGCCCGTCATTTATTATTATTTTTGTTATTGAAGCAAACGTAATAGTAATACACAATTAACATGTATAAAGCTTACAACATGTGTTTTTGCAATCTAAACACACCTGTGTAATTTACGGCCAGCTCAAAACCTAGAATATTACTGGCTACTCAGAAGCCCTCCTAAACTCTTATCAACTTTACAACCCCCACAAAAGATATCATTGTCCTGATACCCAAAACTAATATTATTTTTGCTTATATTTGAACTTTACATAAATAGAATGTTATAATATGGATTCTTTTGTGTCTAGCTTCCTTCATTCAGTAACGATAGTTTGATGTTCATTCATGTTGTTGCATATTGTTTGTTCATCCTACTATGTGAATACACCATAATTTATTCACACATTTTATCATTGATGGGTGCTTGAGTAGTTTCCATTTTTAGTCAATTAGAGATAGTGCTACCATGAACATTTTTATATGTGTTTTTATTATTATTATTATATTAGAGAAATGGTCTGACTCTGTCACCCAGGCTGAAGTGAACTGGCCCAATCATAGCTCACTCGAGCCCCTGGAATCAAGCCATTCTCCCATCTCAGACTCCCAAGTAGCTGGGACTGTAGGCATGAACCACCATGACTGGCCTGTGTATATGTATTATAATGAACATATGTATATATTTCCACTGAACACATACCTTAAAATGAAATTATAGGATTACTAGATATTGATAGATTTAGCTTTAGAAGATATTGAAAAGCATTTTTCAAAATAGTCATGCCAATTTACACCTCTACTAGTAATGGGAATAAGAATTCTCATTGCTGGCCGGGCACGGTGGCTCATGCCTGTAATCCTAACACTCTGGCAGGCCGAGGCGGGTGGATTGTTTGAGCTCAGGAATTCGAGACCAGCTTGAGCAAGAGTGAGACCCCATCTCTACTAAAAAAAATAAAAAGAAATTATCTGGACAACTAAAAATATATAGAAAAAAATTAGCTAGGCAAATTAGAGGAAATTATCTGGACAACTAAAAATATTTAGAAAAAAAATTGTCGCATGCCTGTAGTCCCAGCTACTCGGGAGGCTGAGGCAGCAGGATCAATTGAGCCCAGGAGTTTGAGGTTGCTGTGAGCTAGGCTAACGCCACGGCACTCACTCTAGCCAGGGCAACAGAGTGAGATTCTGTCTCAAAAAAAAAAAAAAAAAAAAAAAAAAAGAATTCTGATTGGCAGTCTTGCAAAAATTTGATGTAATTTTAGCTATTTTTTTGGTAGGTAGGATATTTCAGTGTGGTTTTAATGTATGATTCCTTGGTGACATTTTAAACTTGAACACTTTTTCATAACTTGTCTTAGGTCAAGTATTCACAGGCTCTAATTTGAGCTAAGGATTTGTTTGAGGGTGATTTTTTGAGGGAATGTTCCCAAAAGGAGCAAGTGAGTGAGTGGGGAGAACCATATAGGGAAGGAGGAGATGAAAGCAAAGGTGAAATTTCAGGTGAAATCCCAGAATTTCCCTGGTCCTACAGCCCAAAAATCTTAATATAGTCCAATTCATCATTTTTTCTCTTGGTAATGACTATACTTTGTTCCCTGTTTAATAAATCTTTGCACGAAAACTGAAAGTCATGAAGATACTTTCTTTCCTGTTTTCTTCTAAAAAATGTGTTGTTTCCCTTTTTTACATTTAAATATCTAATACATATATGTAATTGATTTTTGTGTGAGGTAGAAATCAAGATGTATTTTTTTATATTGACATCTAATTGATTCACCATCAAATACTGAAAATATCTTCTTTTCTTCTCTGTCATTTTTAAGGCTTCTAGCAGTTATTGATTGTCATCATTATGTTTTATCTATGTCATTCATGTGCTACAGTCACTGTATAACAAAATGCATTTCCTTCTACTCAACTGCAGATGAGCATCTTAGGAACCATGATACCATTGCATGCCAGGGGGCTTGAGTACAGGTACTTTATTAGACAATGTGATCAAAGACATACACTATAAGATGCTGATCCAATAAAAGATGCATTATTGATTTAACATTGTTTATGTTTTACTAATTGCTCAACCCTACAGCCCTTCTAAAAATAGATCTCATGACTTTCACACAGGAAAAGGGGCAAAGCATCTATCCATTGGATCCTATCCCCCTCTTGGTCAAACGTTACTTCATAGGGCATTAATACACTTGTGCAGCCAGGTTTCACATTAGTGAGTCTAAAGATATCCCTAGGCATCCCTAGGCAGTAGAGTAGCCCTGGTGCAGGAGACAAGAGAACCTGAGCCTGTAGAAAGAGCTATAAGTTTATACCTGTCTTTAGCTGGTTGAGACCTGTACAGGGTGGTTATTGTAGCAATACTGGTTAGGAAATAAGGCAGAGAAGATTCAATAAAGTATACAAAGACATTTCCTTTACACTACCCACCCACTGAGAACCACACTGTAGGAGGACCTTTTCTGAGAGTGCTGAAAAGCCAGGCCACAGGCTCTAAATACCCTACCTCTGCTCCAGGGTTATTTAGGGGATTGTGCAGAAGGGGAAGAGAGATGACTCTGGGACTTCTCAGAGATGCAGTACATCTAAGCTCTCACTGTGTCTACTCTCAAGGCTTTGTGCTTGTTTGTTGAATTTGGGGGTGGAGGAAATGGTGGTTAAAAAAAGAGAAAGATATAAAAAGATATGTATGGCTGTACATTCTTCCGTTCTGAATGACTCATGGCAGTTATACCAGGCTCTGTCTTTTGTTATTTAAAGGTAAGTTTGTTGAAAAACAAAAACAAACAGATACAACTTTTAAAACACCCCATTCTCTCACAAGTGTCTGGAGCTTGGGAATGCATTTCAGAGCTCCCGGAGTATTGTGTCTGCTTTCGATTGCAAGAGTCTGTTGAAACGGTTAGAAATTTCTTTCTTTGTTCTTGATTTATCCTCCCTACCCTGAGGGTAGTTCACATAGAAAGCCATCTCTGATGCTTAAATGGACTGGAGAGACTAGGAATAAAATGAATAAAATCATTTGTCTAATTTGAAAATGTTGCACCACTGCACAGCTGTGGTAGGCTAAAGATAGGCATACTGTCGTCCAAATGATGTACAAAATATAGGAGACAGACATCTACAATGTGGCCCAGCAAGGAATATCGGGGTTGAACCTTGACTATGATACAGTCCCTCCTCCGGGGTACTTTATGGGAAGGAACAGCCCAGAGTTTCTTTATTTCTCTAGCCCAGTGAGTTTCTGACCACACGTGAATTTCACTGCTAAAATACTAACCTAAGATGCCTCTCAACAGGCAACTGACCTCCCCACCCTACATTCTCTAATTTAATATTCTTTGATACATTTATTTGCTGATCTAGTTGCGAACTCAAGTGAAAGAAATCCTCATTGAGTAGGCATTAAAATTTTCACTAATTTTTCAAACTGAGTCAGACTTTTTTGGACTGGTTTGCTTCATATGGCATAGTCCCTCATAATGACCATCTTATTTAAGTAGAGAGTTGCTTCCCATACACTGCCTGGGTCTTTGTTTCAGCTAACATGGTAATATTCATGTTTAATTGATAATTTATTTAAATATAAAAAGAGCACTTGGGTTGGGAAGAGAGGCCTAAGTTTATTAGTAAAACAGATGGAGATGGAAGCCTAAGCAATGTAAGCAGTTAGAGGAAGGGAAAGTCAAAGTCCCTAAACCACTAGAGTAGTTAAACTCCTAATACCTCCAGACTTTTAGATAAAGGGTTTAGGACAAATAAGCCTACCCAAAGGATTACCCAGCTGAATGCTGATGAATTCTACCTGGAGGCAGATAAACTGTAATGGTGCTAATTGACGCCACTTAAGCTCTTCACCTTAACCATCATCCCGAAAGTTTATTTGAGAATGCTAGTTATTGTTGACCCAGGGCCTGAGGCCCTTTATGGCCCAGCTCTCCCTGAAGCTTCTGATACTGCAGAGGCCTTGCTGGAAGGGCAGGAAGCCTGCCAAAATGCCAAGGTTGTATGCCTGGTTTGGCAGCTGCGACTTTAACAGATAACAGCGTGGGGTGAAGCCAAGCAGTCCCCAGATTGGAATGATGTGGCAGATGCTAGTTAAGGGTGTACCCTTCTGTGCTAGACTATGCCTGCATGGCATGTGTGCATGAGAAAAAGTATTTCCAGGTTGCCTACGTTAGTAAAACCCAGTTTGAAGTGATGGATAAACTCCCGAGGGTTCATAGATGGCATTACAGGCTTCAAGGCAGTAGTGTTGGCAATTGACAGTTGGATGTAGACCTATCTATGTCCTAGCAATGGTTATAGCCCTATCTTCCCCAGAATCCACAGAATTCCTCTTGGTATTCTCTGACTTTCCACATCTTTTTCATCCTGGTGCATCACTTGACATCACATGATTTCTTCTCCACCTGTAAGGTATCTTCACTCTATTCCTCCCTGGGATCCACTCTCAAATTATTGCCCACGAATCCTTACCTGGGGCGTCTGCTTCTGAGAAAACCACCTAAAACAACTGAAAGGTTTAATCTATTTATATTGATTGTGTTTACTAAAAAGTTTGATTTATTCTCCCCATCTTCTTTCTGTATTATAAATATGCCCTACTTAAAAATTTTTGTTTATCTCTTTATTTATTCTTTCTTCTTTTCTTGCCTTATTTGAAGTGTTTCCAACTTTTTCTTCTCACTTTATCTTTTCCTTTTTTCTTTCTACGGTTTTGGGAGTTATCTTCTCTATATCTATTCTTCTCTTTTCTACTCTGATATTTTTTCTGAGAATGACAATAAGTAAACCCTTGAAGTCATTTTCTCTGGAGTCTATGTAAATGAATGTTGCCAGGCAGTAATAAACAGCGCGTTTCATAGAAGATAAATTTTATCCAGTCACATGTTAGTTAGAGCATTATTTTATATGAAACATGAAAATATAATACAGAATGCAAAATTTATAAAATTGTATTGTGTAAAAACATAGGACTTCACAGACATTGCATTGTTCTGAAAGCAGCTTCAGCTAAGTCTCAAACCCTTTCAGGTTTTTCAAATGAAAGTACTTGAGATGTTTTAAGTTGATTTATATATATATCAATCTGTTGAAATGAGGTTATGCTGAAGTAATTAACATGGTTACTATTTCAGTGACATAGCACAATTAAGTTTATCTCTTTTTTAAAGAAAATCTGTTGAGGTCCAGAAAATTCTTTCATGCATTTGTCCTCCATGTACTCAGAGGTGTAGGCTGCTTTACTCTGTCACTTCCGTCTAAACCGAGGCTTTTCTAATTGCTGCAACAGGAATAAGCAAGTCTAGAACCAGAAAACACACATCACAGTCCTGCAGCACACACATCACTTCCTATCATCTCGTTGCCATGCCATACTTGGATGACCCTCCTTAAGTATTAATACAAAAGGACAAAAGGCTACTGTTGTCATATATCTAGAAGAAGAGGACAGCTGGCGGCAGATAAGCATCACAAGTCTCCACCTCAATTTTCAAGAAAAAAATGTTTCTCCTAATAATAATAGCAAATATTGGTAGCAAAAGTATTTACCTTAAACCTGTGAAAGATATTTAAATAGGTAGTGCTGCGATAAGAAGTCTTCTTCAGCTTAATGATATTATTAAATGAATTCCTTAGTGACAAAAGTATCGCTTTTGATGAGTAATTTGTAAGCCACTTGGACCATTATTTGACTGTTTGTCACATCATCTGACTTTTTAAAATGTCCTAATTGTACTAAAATTATAGGATTTTAATTTCCCTTGCTGTGTAGATCTATTACTTATTTATTTTTCAATCTTCTTGATCTTCACAATATTTTCAGTAATAATTTTTTAACATTTTTATTAAAAGGCATCTAGAATCATTAATAGTCACCTATGTAAAGGTGAAGATTAGACTTCTACAATAAAAAAGCATATTTCTGTAAATTTTCTTTCATAGAAGTGCTACATCATAGTGACATTTTATGTCTGAGTCAGCATTTTATTTAAAAATCCCAATTATTTGTTTTTCCTATTATTTATTTTATATATTATTTCTAACATAAAGAAGCGATAAACATAATAATTGAAAGCATCAATAAAATAATTTATATTTTCTAATGTGTATTAAGGGTACACTGTATTAATAAACAAAAAGACTGTCACTCTTGAAAATATTGAAAATATTTTCACTCTTCCAATATCATGTCAGATGATATTAAAAGTCTAAACAGATTTTCCCAGAAAAAAAACCACAAGTTATTTACTTGAATTAAAATTTTCATATTAATCAGGTGTTTACCTGTGTCCCATTAAAAGACTTATTTATCTAAATGAGACTTGGTACAGAATTTTAAAGCCAAAGTGGCTAAGTTTTACTGACAATGCATTGTAAGATTCACCATACATATTTTGTTTACCAATACTTTCAGGTATGTCAGGATAAATTACTGAGACGTATGTTTTTATTTAAAAATACTTTGCTTCTGTTTAGCTACAGAATAATATAGTGTAGTGCTAGTGTAGAATGAAAATTTAAAAAATATATATATATATATGTGTATATAGGCTGCAAAAATTGATTTATTGGTTCTGACTTCCTAGATTTTTGAGTACTATCAAGCTATAGTATATATTGTGCAGACATAAATTAAAGATTCAGTAATTCTTATACAGGGAACCTTAGAAAAGAATGTAAATACATAAAATATTTATGCCCAAATGTTACTTTTTATGTGGGAAAAAATGGAATAAATGAAGTCTACTTACAGAGTTTTAGTTGCACATTTCAGGTTGCAAGATGGAATATTATGCATAATAAAATATCATGCCAACAAAGAATATGTACAAAGACTATATGATAGAAAAATTTCTGGTGGAAGTGTTTACAATGATGATTTCATATGAATTGCAAAGCATAATACAATTATGTAAAAAATGGCACAGTATAAAATATCTAAAAATAGATATGCTATCATATTAACAGTGTAGGACAAATGATGACTTTTTACCTTTTATATTTTTCCACTGTTTGTTATTTTTAGTATCCTCTAAGAAGCTTACATTAACTAAATAATGGAAAATTTTGTTTTGTTTTATTTTATTTTAAATTTTTTAGAGATAGGGCCTCACTCTCTCACCCAGAATAGAGGATAGTGGTGTGATCACAGCTCACTGTAGCCTCCAGCTGTGGGCTCAAGCTATCCTCCTGCCTCAGCCTCATGAATATCTAGGACTAAAAGTATGCACCATCACACCTGGCTAATTTAAAAATTTTTTTTATGGATATGATTTCTTAATATGTTGTCCAGGCTGGTCTCACCCTCCTGGGTTTAAGTGATCCTCCTGCCTTTGCCTTCCAAAGTGCTGAGATTACAGGCATGAGCCACCATGCCCAGCTGGAAATTGTTAAATATTTCATAGGGTATTTTTATTTGCATTTTTATAGGGTATTTTTATTTGCATTTTTGTGATATCAATTATCTCCAATATCTAGTCAAGTAGATAAACATATAAGTCCATTTTGATTATTTCTTTTGATTGAATCTCCTGTTGTTTATGAAAGAAAGTGTTAGAATTGGTCAGTTGGAAGTGAATGTGATTATTAAATGCACCAATCAAAAGTAATGTTGTCAGACAGTAACCACAAGAGGGCTGGAGTAGCTATAATAATATGAAATAAAATGAACTTTAAAACAAAATGTTACTAGAAATAGAGAGGTATATTCATAATGACAAAAGCATCAATTCATCAGGAAGACATGACTATAAACATTAATGCACCAAACAATACAATCCCCAAATATATGACACATACACTGACAGTATTGAGGGAAAAAAAGAAACAATTTGAAATAATAATTACTTTCAATAATGGACAGGGCAACCAGCTTCGAAATCAGAAAATATGTAGCAGACTCAAACAACACTATCAACAAAGTTGATCTAATGGTGTCTATAAAATACTCTACTCAACAAGAATGGAATACAAATTCTTTTCAAGCACATATGTAATATTCCCCAGGATAGGCAATAGGCTACATCAGAAAATAAATAAATATTAAAGGATTGAAATCATACAAAGTCAGTTTCTGTGACCACAATAAAAGTAAATTAGAAATCAATAACAGAAAAAAAAATAGGAAATTTGTGAATAGATTGAAATTAAACAACACATTTCTAAATAACCCATGGGTCAAAAAATCACAAAGGAAAATAGAATATTTTTAATGACTGAAGACAAGTAAAATCTTATCCATATTTGTGCTAAAGCAGCTTAAATTTTAAAAATACATATCTTTAAATGCCTATATTAGAAAAAAATCTCAAATTGATAACATAAGCTTCCATCTTAAGAAATTAGATAAACAAGAGCAAACTAAACACAAAGCAATCGAAAGGAACAAAACAATTGACAAATTAGACTCAAAGTTTTATGCCTTAAAGACACCATTAAGAGGGTGAAAAGACAAGCCACAGACTGGGAAAAAATGTTTGCAAATCAGATTGAGAAATTGTTTGAAAATTATGTGTTTGATAAAGGACCTATATCCAGAATATATAAAGAGCACACATTTCACTGAAGAAGACATGTGAAAAGATACTCAACATAATTAGTCATTAGGGAAGTGTGAGTACAACCACATTGAGATATCACTTCATATCCATTAGAATGGCTATAATTAAAAAGACAGTCAATAACAAATGCTGTGAAGAATGTGGATAATTTAAAACTCTCAGATATTGCTGGTGGAGATATAAAGTGATGTAGGCACTTTGAAACAGTTTGCAGTACTTAAAATGTGAAACACAAATTTACCACATATTCCTGCAATTCAATTCCTAGTTTTCTATGCAAGACTAATGAAAATATATGTCTATACAAAGATGTGGATATGAATGTTCACAGCAGCATTCTTCCTAATAGGCCAACGAGTAGATATGAGTACAAAAGCCCTTCAAATGGTAAATAAATAAACACAACAAAATATTATTCAAAAATAAAAAGCAACAAAATTGTAACAATGTTATAATATGGATGAACCCCAAAACACTATGCTACATGAATGAAGCCAGATGCCAAACACCATAGTGATTCCATTTATACTAAAAGTCTAGAAAAAGCAAATTAACAGAGACAAAATGGATTAGGGATTGTGGGGGCTGGTGGTGGAAACATGGCATGAGTGTAAATGGACACAAGAGATATTTTTGGAATAATAGTAATTCTAAAACTAGATAGTACTAATGGTTGCACAACTTGGTAAATTTATCAAAACTCTATGGGTTGCACACTAAAAATGGAGAATTTTACGGTATAAAGTTGTTTTCTTTTTTAACAACAACAACAACAAAAAGATTCTCAGACCAGTGTAGCTTCCTCTCTGGCATGACTTTTCATTTAGCATGGTTGTAGTAAGCTTAGGCTGCAACGATAAAGAGACCCTATAATGTGGGAAATGTTCCAGATAGTGAGTGGCTTTGCTCCACAGGATCATTCTGGGATTCAGTTTCCTTCTAAGTTCTTTATCAGTTCTCCTGTAGTTGTGTTCATCTGGATAATAGAAGTTTTCATGGGCAGGCCCCAACTGACCATTCACAGTATTGATGAGAATCTGGTCACATGGTTCATCCTAACTGAAAGGAAGACTGGGAAATGCACTGCAGTGGGGCAGCATTGTTATCAGAACAAAGAAAAGGGACAAGGGATTCTGGTGGAGAGGTTGCAATCTGTGCTACAGTGGTTGAGACTAACGACTTGGGGAAGTTAAGCAGCCAGCTTTCCTCTGGCTCTACCTTCTGCAACTGAGTAACAAAAAACAAGTTAAGACTATTTCTATATCTGAAAAACAAGAATAATAAAAACAAACAAATAACAATAAAACTAATGTGCCTGAGACCCTAGTCCTTTCATTCTATTGATTTTCTGCTCGAGAATTTACAACAGATTCTCCTTGCCCAAGTAATAAATTTTGAGTTTTAAAGATAGTTTGTAATCTTGAAATTGGCCTCTATCTGCATTAATTAGACAAAATATATCCCATATTTTCAAAACAAACTTCTTTCTCTAGATATGCCATATTTTTCATTGTCTCTGCCTTTGTTCATGTTTCCCAAAACCTATAATAAAAATCCATTCACTCTGACAATAAAATTTATATCTTTTCTTTAAGAATCAGTTCAGTTCCATCTCCTCTATGATGGAGTTCACCAATTACTACAGCACAATTTGATGCATCTTTCCCCAAAACTAAATGGTGATAATATTTCCAAAGTAAAAAAATCAAGATATTTTATTCTGACACAGTACACATGCAGATTTTTTAACTAATTTTTAAAAAACTTTAAAGAGTTAGAAAACCAAAATTACATGATACCGTTTATATAACTCTGCTTTTTTAAAAGAACAAAATTATATTTAGAATTGTTTTATAATCTATTGTGTACCCTATACTTTGCACAATGCCCATAAAATATTTCTTGAATAAATATGCTATAAGCCTAACCATAAAAAACTTTACTTTATACTTCCTTTTCTATTTTGTCCAGAGTTGGTTGTATTTCTTAGGTTAAGAGTTTGGGCTCTGGGGGCCATAATACCCTGTTAGCAATTAGCACATCTAGCACCTAGACCTTGGTTTCTAAATATCTTTTGCAAGTAGAAGGAAGCAGTACACTTAAAAAAAGGCTGAATTCAGTGCAGAAGTAAAAGTACAGGGTAAGCCTGGACCATCTTGTTTTACTAGAAAGTAAGAAAGTGTTTATGTTTTAAGAAATGGTGGGGAGATATCAAAAGGATGTGAAGGAGTTAGCTTAAAGGAACTCACAAGTGCCATATCTGGGAAAGTTTGAGCATAAAAATATACAATTTTAACCATTGGATGGTGTAAGAATCCTTGAGTTCATCATGATAATTTGTGTGTAAATAAGGCCATGCTCCTTTTATAGAGGATGGCAATAAATATGGAAGGAATAATATGGTTAAAAGATCACCATTTGAGTTTATTAAAGCAGGAATCACCAAAGGATGCAAAGATATCAAAGACTTAGGGTAGCTTGAAAAGAAACAAAATAACTTATAAATAGTTTGTTAATTACAAATGAAAATATGATAACTTAATAGTGGGGAAAAAAAACAAACGAATCCTAACTTAACCAACTGATCAAAGTAATCATGACAAATAATGCCGCCAACTGACATCAGGTACCCCCTGATATGTATACTACACCAGGAAGGACATAGCATCACTTGTGGAGTATTCTTGTCAAAAATAGATAACCGATGTATAATCACGAAAAAACATTGTAAACGCTGAAATCGAGGGATGGTCTATAAAAAAAATTGTCTGTGCTTTTCAAGAATGTTGATGTCATAAATCGTTTCAGATTAAACAAGAATAAAGAGACAGAATAAATAATTGTCATGTATAGTCCTACATTGTATCCTAGCTCTGTACAAAATGTGGCAGCTTTGACAGTCCTGAAACAATTAATAAAATTTTAACATGTAGAAAGTATTAAATAATCGTATTTTATAAATGTAAAATATCCTGAATTTGATAGTTGTATGGTGTTTGTAAAAGAATCCCCTTGTTCTTAAGAAATATATGATGAAGTATTTAAGGATAAAGTATGTGGAATAAAGTAAGTGTTGCAAAAAAATTGATTAATCTGGGTATAAGTCATAAGAGAGTAATTTGTATTATTCATTAAATTCTGTAAATTTGAAATTATTGAAAAATAATTTTGTTAAAAAATCTCTTTTAAATGAGTAGGGAAAATATAGGAATTCTATTCTTACTGGTTTAGATTGATATCTATACTACAACACATCTATTAATTATGTACCTTTGGGCAAATTGTTTAATATATCTAAGACCTATTTTTCTCATCTATTAATAGGAGGATAAAAATACCTATCTAGAGTAGTAAAAAGGAGGACTTAAAGAAATATTTTTAAATTGTTGGCAAAGTGCCTGGCCGTAAACACATAAAAAACCAGCTGTCATTATTATGGCATTCTAATTAATAATAATAACAACAATAATAATGAGATGTTTGCCCTCATTATAATGTAAATTCTATTGTGCATTCAGTATGAAATTTTAAGCAATTCTTAGAAATACTTCCTTAGAAATTCAGTGTCATGATTTAACTTTGCACAGACTTGTCAGCCAACATATACTGGATTGAAAAGGTAGATCTGTTCGATATTCATAAACGTTTTGGTTATTGAGTCAACGTCACATTCAGTTCTAATCACATCTTATTTTCTCCATTGCATGGGCCCCTGAGTACATGACTTTTAAAGTGGTGTCTTCTCCACATATCTGTAATTAATAAATTAGCTTGTCTTCATAATTGATGATACAAAATATCAATATTTCACATTTTATTTATCTACACATACGAAAATAGCCTTTTTAGATATCAGCAATTAAATTAAAATAAAATACGATAATTTTATATACTCACAAATAAGTATTATTTCATACTGTCCTGCTTAAAAAGTAAAGAAATAAATTGTATGGATTATCAGTAATTATCCGTAAGTAATTACAAGCAAATTATGTTGGAATTGCAGTTTTCTGAAGTGTATCTTGATGTTGTATAATATTAAATAGATTTTAATGTATTAAGTTAAATCAATTTATAATAACTATATCATTTATAATGTAGCAAAGTATAGTCCATGAATTGGCAGCATATAGTTATTTAAATGTTGTGATAGTGGAAGATTATTTTAGGTGTGATTTGAAAATGACTAGAAGTTATTTCATTAGAGGAATAATTTCATTTTATCACCAATATCAGATAATTTGAATCATTTCTATTATTTTACAGAACTAAATAACTTATTTATTTAATTGTTAATTTTTCCTTCAGTCTTTTTTCTTTTGGGCATGTACCTTCATGAATGATTGTGTATGTACAAATCCTTTCATACTATTGATGTCTTGGACTTTTTCTGATTACAAATAGCACACAAATGAAAAAACAAATGCGACAGACTTTTGTTAAACTACTAAAGCCCATTAATTTATTGTGGATGGTACATTGTGATCATCCAATTTAATATCTTTATTTTGAAGAAACTTTAACATAGGCAATCTGACTATAAGCAGGATATTCTAGCAGGTAACAGCATGGGTTTTTCTAAGGTCTTCACTCACAAAGTGCCCTCCAAATGTCCGTAATCATTGATGACAAATGAACATTTATTTGAACCTATTTACTCATCTCCTCAATATTATAGTTGAAAACAGTCACAACAATGGCTTCACATATTATCGTTAGAATGAAATGAGATAAAGCATCTTAGACAGTTATGACAATTTCTGGAAGATAGTAAATACTCAGTAAGCATTAGTGAAAATATTGAGGAAGATGATCAAAATTATGATACTATTTCAAGGCCTCAGACCTGGCTGGTGTATGTTTGTCCATTATAGTGAGTTGATTCCATTTACTCTGCAGAGGGCATTCTACTAAAGCAACTTTGCTGTAAAAGAAGAAAATTGTTATTATAATTGGTGATGTATATAGATATATTAAGGGTGCAACTGAGAAAAGTGTGGTATAGGTCAAAATTATATAATTTGTTAATGAGCTGGCACTAAAGAAACAAAAAGTGGTGTTAAATAAAAATGCTAAAATTTGTTCAAAGTAGGCATTACTCACTACAAAAAATATGAGAAGAGTTTAAGGAAAAGCAGACTCTAGAAGTTATTCATTATGCATTCCATTACCACGTCTATATAAAACATCCAACTGGAAATGCATTCTAAGAAAAGCTCTCTGTTTTAAGAAAAGAAACAATGTGTTCCATTGGAATAAGTTATCAGGCACCAATGTGGAATTTAAGTAATGGTCATTCTTCATAATACATAAATATGTGTGTATTACCATCAGCATTTTCATATATATTTAAAAATTATCACCGATAATTAATCATTAATGGAAGCTAAAATTGATACTTATCTCTGTCCTAACCTTCAGTGGAGTGTATGAAGCATAATTTTACTAGATAGTTCCATTTGTCATCTGACTAAAAATATGAAAGATTTTATTTGCTTCACTCACTTTTAATTTTTTAAAAAATAGAGAAGCCGAATTTAGTTTTACAGTGCTTAATGCTATCTATTTTTAAAATCACTTTTCTGATATGATGAACAATCCTTGAAAAAACAAGTCACTTTTTATATTTATTAAAATGGGTTCCAGGATTACATTAATCTTACAGTGTAGTTAAATGAGTTGAATTTTGAAAATAGAATTAAGATGTTCTAAAATAATTTATGGTTTGTATCAAAACATCAGCCATTGTCAGAGCTCAAACTGATGTATGATAAAGTCCATGTAAGTAAACTGCATAATCAGAAATATAAAAGAAAAAGGCTTTATTGGCCTGGATGGTTTGTTTCTCTCATAATATCAAAGAAGCTTATGAACAAGTGATTCCAGGGGGCTTTCAGAGAGCCATTAGGGCAAGAGAACATTGGAGGTTTCCTAAAATGATCTGCTCTCAGTATTTGAAAAAATTGATCAAGTGCCTTTATGCTGTTAATTGTTAAGTAAATGAAACCAAATTGGGTAGGTCCTAGAACATGACAGTAAAATATCAAAAATATGGAGAAATCTAGAAAAGGAATAAACAAAAACTCTAGCATACTTGGGGCCAAGACTATTAAATATAATAATGTTAAAAGTCAGAATATAATCTCCATATATTCCACACCTCCTAGTATAAGAAAATAAATCAAAATTATAAATTGTCAAGTTCCAATAAAATTTTTAAAAAAGAAAATATATCAAGCCATTTCCTTTATTTTCACTAAAACTAGTTGTGCTTCTTCTTCTTTTTTTGAAAAGTTAATACATCCCTGCAGTTACTTATTGTTTGATACAGTGGAGATTGCACAGAAAGCTCAAGGTGAGTATCTAACTGCAGTATTTTAAAATGATTATGACACGCAGAGTAGAAGTTGTAATATTTCTATTTCCTATGCCTTTAGTCTAGAAACAGTTAAGTTCCTGCTGACATCCTTTGAAGAGATGTGAACAAACTGGAGAAATGATCAAGGTCCCTTTTTGTAAAAACAAGATGAGCACCTTCATACTCTATAACGCCCAGCACTATTTTGTATATCTTGATAAAGAAAGTACCGTAAAGTACAAAGAAGTTTTTATCTCTAGACCCAAGTCCTTAATTTGCCTATATGTAATGAATATATTCTGCACATCTAAATATAATGCTTTGAACACATGAAATGAATCATGAACAATATCTCACCTTTGAAAGATAAATCAAATTGTAAGAAACAAATACATTGGTTAGGTAGGCATTATTTGTATCAACAGGAAATTAAGTTATACTTTACACTAATATTTGGTTTGGAACACAGTGAAAATTTTTTAAATTCTTACTTTTATTTTTAAAAACCGATCTATATAGCTTGCAATGTTAAGAAAAAAATGTACTGATAAGTTTGGCCATAAAACTCTTTAAATTCAGAAGCCCTCATCCATTTTAAATACCATACATGGAAGTACTGCTATATACTTAGAAAAAAATGGGGTGTACGGTTTGGATGAAATTTCAAATTTTTAATGGTATTTCAAATGGACAGTGTAACAAGTCTAAGCTCTCATCAGCTTTTATACATTTTTATTGTAAAGTTAACTCACTTTTCCCACTAAGTAATTGTAAACACTAAAACTGTGTCTGCAAGTTGTTGCAGGCCATCAGATGATCTTGCATAGTGAACTCTTCATGCATCCATAGTTCCTTTCTATCCTTGGAATCTGTTTTAAAAATGAGCATGAGAGACAGGTTCCTATGACTTTGGCTTCCTTGATTAATTTAAAGTATAAGACTACTTGCTTTTTTCTATTTCTTTATTTACATGTCCACACACTGTAATTTGCATTCTTGTCTTTTACATTGATGAATTATAAAATTTTAACAATTAAAATAATGGTAACATACGTTCAAACACTTCAGAAAAACATGGATATAAAGCAAAATTTTCCAGTAATTATTAACAACTACCTAGAGATAACCATTGTTTAAAACCTTGATGAATCTACCTTAATGTTTTTTTTCATATACTGTTACAAGATTGCAGCCAAGCATGGTGGCTGTTGCCTATAATTGCAGCACTTTGGCAGGCTAAGGCGGGAGGATTGCTTGAGCCCAGGAGTTCAAGACCAGCCTGAGCGACGTAGTGAGACCGGCTGCCTCTACAAAAAATAAAAAAAAAAATTAGCTGGGTGGGGTGGTGCACATCCGTAGTCCCAGCTACTTGGGAGCCTGAGGCAGGAGGATCCTCTGGACTTGAGGTTGCAGTGAACTGTGATGACACTACTGCACCCTAGCCCATGCAACAGAGTGAGAACCCGTCTCAAAATAAAAAAAAAAAAAAAAAATGGGAACATACTGTACATGCAATTTTGAATTTTGTTTATTGGTGTCTTTATTTTCATTTAACATTTCAATATTACAGCAATGAATGCTTCGGAAATATTTCCTATGGTTGCAAAATTATTCTTTTTATTGTTGTCAGGCTATTTTGATATTATTTACAATATTTTTTTGCTATTATAAGTAATAGTTTGGTTAGCCTCTTTAGTCATAAATTTCTTAATATTTACTTAAAGAATATTACTACGCTTAAAGTTAGTCAATGAAAAGAATGGAGTTTTATCAACAAATGAAGCTGATTTCCAAATAGAGACATCATGTTAAGTAAACCAGCTTAGTGGGGCTTTTTAAGGCTAACATTTGTCAATATCTTTGTTATTGTTTTATGGAGCACCTTTATTTTTCCTTAATCTCTTCCTGGAAACCAAACACCTAAAAACAAATCTCTGTATTTATATTAAGTCTTACTTTAAGCTTAAGAAATAAGGGATTTGGATAATGCATTTCCTAATCAGCCATGGGTAAAAGAAGGGGCCTATGAATTTTGGTTGCTTCTTGAATAGATATCAATTAGTACTACCCCTTTTTGGGGCATCCTGCTTTTGAGTATCCTGTGTGCCTTAGGATTTCTTCTCCAGTGAATTTTCAAGTTGGATGAATCAAAATGAAGTTTTGACCATATCTAAAACCTCCTCAGGGCTCATTATTGCTTCTCCAGCTTGGGAATGTGTGCAGTATTTCCCAACTTAGCATGGTCTGTGAATTTAATTAGCATGCTGTTTACTTCCTTTTTGCCATTATTAATGAGCCTGTTTAAAAGAACTAGACCTGCCACTAACCCTGTAGTGGTCCTCTAGATACCTCCTCCCTTCTAGAAAAATTGCCATTTATTATAAGCTCTTTTATGTGATACTTCAACCAATTTTTAGTCTATCTAAAAGTATTCACATCTGAGCTAATTTAAACTAATTCTTTGAGTAAAATTTTATAAGATATGCTACCCTTTTGCTTTGCTGAAATCAAGATATACCACATCTATTGCTGCTTTCATCTATTAATCTCATAGCTTGATCCACAAGGAAAAAAAAAGCAATTAAATTTGCCTGGCATGATTTTTTTCTTTGTAAAATCATACCGCTTGCTTTTCATAATTCATTTATCCTCTAGATGTCTTCCAATATTTATTTTAGGATTTGTTTTATTATTTTACTAAGAGTTGAGATGACTGGTGCTCTCCTTTTAAGAAAACACAGCCTTGTTTGCTTATAGCTTTTCTCTTTTATAGTCTCAAGTTACCTGTGAAAATAAACAAAGCTTTGTTCGTTACTGGGAGGCAAGCTCACTGAATAGATTATAATAGATTATGTCTCCCTATTCCATCTTAAAATTGTGGCACAAAAATCTATTATATATAATATATATTTTATTCCTCAACATTCTGGATTGTATGAGGGAAAAGTAAAATGCATAATTTTTAAAATGACCCTGTCCTTGTGTTTAACAATATCTTAAATGCATGCTAATTGTTTGAACTTCAACTTCCTAGCTTGGCTTTTATGTATTCATTTATATACACACGTATATGTGTATTTGCTTGTTGTTAAAGATGATTTCAGAAAGCAGGTCAATATCATAGTCATTTCTAAGTCTTTGTGGATTTCATTATCTTCTCATTAATTGGTATATACATAATCCTTATTTATTGCTTTGAAAACCCCTGTGGATATTATTAACATTTCTTTGTTCATATTTTTTTTCCTGAGGTTTCTTTTTCACTAAAGGGTCTTATCTCATTATTTTTAATTTTATAACCTGGATTTCATTGATCTTTCCTACAGCTGCTATAGTTTCCCTTCATTTCTATAGTTCATCCCTGAAATAACGTTATTTATGTTCATTGCTGGTATGCTTCACTTAGAGCATTCATAAATATTAGGACTCTTTTTGATCCATTAATTTTTACTTTTCCCTTCACCACAATTAACACATTCAGGACTCTAAAATTTTTCAAAATGAAATCAGATGCAACCCCCCTTTTCACATTCTCGATTCCTAGTCAGGCTAAGTCAAGATTTTGTGATTTTAAATCCAAGAGTAAGGGAAGATGGAAAAACATGAACAGTTAAGAAGGTATTGCAAGATTCCTGGCAAGAATGAATACAGCTAAAGAAGAATTGGAATAGAGAGAACAGAGTCGATGCTAAAAGTATATAATAGGCCTTGGCAAGTGAAAACATTCAGGAGTTCGGTTTTTTCCTTTCTTTTTTTCTGTCATTTCTCTTTCTAAGACAGTGAGCTAAATCAGTGCTTTTCCAAATCATCGTGCACATTACTTACCTGGAGATTTTGCTAAAATCACATTCCGATCCATTAGGTCAAGGTTGAGGACTGAGATTCTGCATGACTAAAAAGCCTCCACGTGATGCCAATGATGACATTGTAAGTGAGTAAATGTCTGTCTGGAATCTCTGAGGAGGGGCACTCACCCAAGAAAGGACTCTTCCTAAACCAATGACAATAAAAGCATACCTCTTTTATTGTCCAATTCCTGAAGAGTCTAAAATAATAACTCACATGGATATGTGATAATATTCTAAAGTATCATCCTTAAAAAACAACATATTTGCATCCGAAGTACATTTCTACCAGAAAAAAAAAATCCCTTTAATTTTAGAAGCTTCAGACACCGAGCCAGAATTTTCAAATCATTCCAAGGAGGCTGCACCTGAATATAGGAACCGCCATGTTGGATGTACAATTACATAAGTTCAATGAAGAAATTTAAATTTCACAAGAAGTAACGATAGAAGCATTGTTAGGGTTGTGATTTTGAATGTGAGAAGAGGGGAATTTTGGTGCAGAGAATGCTTAACAGCCACCCATTTCCCCCTTGGAATGGAAAAATTTTTAACATATATATTATTCATTGTTTAATATATAAATATATATTATAATTATACTTTCCTTATTAATTTTATTGAGGTATAATTTGTATACAATAAACTGCATCAGCACAAACAGCATCAATGCAATGTTAGCCTAACAAATTGAGTAGGGAAGTGTTTTCTCCTCATCTGTATTCAGAAATCTTTTGTGTAGAATTAATGTTATATCTTTCTTAAATATGTAGTAGAATTCACCTGCTCTAGAATCTTTTTGTTTAAGGAAGATTTTAACTATAAGTCAAACACAATTAATAGCTATAGGGAAATTCAGGTTGTCTATTTTTTGTAGAGCAAAGTTTGGTAGTTCGTATCTTTGAAGAAAATCGTTTCCTCTAAATTGTCGGATTTGCTGATATAAAGCTGTCCATGATATTCTCTTATTAACTTTTTAATATTTGCACTGTGAGTTGTTTATTAACCTTCATGTATTCCTAATATTGGTAACTTGTATTCTGTTCTTTTCTTGGTCTGCTTAGCAAGGGTTTATCTATTTTTTAGAAAATCTTTTTAAGAAACCACCTTTTGGCTTTATTGATTTTTGCTATCATTTGTCTTTATTCTTTTTTTTACCTGATGGTTGCTCTGATCTGCTTATTTCTTTTCTTCTACTTGTGTTGGGTTTACTTTTTTTTCTCCTTAGCTTTTCAACATGGAATTTCAGGTTATTTATATTCAATTTATCTTTGTTCTAATTTAAGTATTTAAAGTTACAAATACCTTTTTAAGCACTGTTTTAACTGCATCCCACAAATTTTCTTTTGTTTTATAGTCTTATTATCATTCATTTGAAAATATTATCTAATTTCCTTTGTGATTCCTTCTTTGGCCTATCTCCTATTTAGAATCGTGTTACTAATTTCTAAATATGTGAGGTTTTCTTTGGTGGCTTATGGTTATTGGTTTCAATTTAATTCTGTTTTCATTAGAAAACGTAGTCTATATAATTTCAATCATTGTAAATTTATTGAGACTTTATCAATGAGATAGGCATTTATCAATTTTATTAATGTTTTATAAAATAGGAAGTTTTGACTTTGTTCATTTTTCACAATGTTATAGCCCAGCATATACCACGCACAATTGAAAAAAAGGTTTTTATGTATATACCCTTGAACATTTTTCCAATTTTTAGTATTCTTAAAACGTTTGTAGAATTAGTTATTTGTAGCTATTTTTAAATAAATGATTTATTCTTGTGTATCTTTTAATTTTTAACTCTGCTTCTTGTGTTTTACCCACATGATTTTATTTTCAGGTAACTGAATTTATCAATATTAATTCTATATAAATTTTGAATCATAGTTTGAAAGATTTTCTCAATACTATAGATATAAATTATTTCACCTTTAATTGTTTTAATACATATATTATTTTAATTTAGATATTTTATTTGGAGTTTAATATAATGTAATCTATAGATTGATCTATATTTCTCTAAGTGGATTTTAAGTGATTCAAATACTATGTATTATTTAAATCCCTTTGTTTCCATAATGATTTTAGTTGTTGCTCTGCATATAGTAAATTTCTTCCTGTGCTTAAATCTATTTCTAGTGCTACTCTCATGTTTTGCTCATTGGTATATGTGTTTATGCACCAGTGTCACGTTATTGTAACTAAAAAGTGTTATTACCATATTTAAATATGTGATAGAACTAACCTTACCTCATCACCCTTTTTTCACCCCCAGGGTTGTTATACCAATTCTGAAATGTGTATTTCTCTATACCAACTTGATAATAACTGATCCATTTCATCTCTCTTCAAAAATGGTAAGAATATTTCTGAAATTTACATAAAGTTTATATATTAACTTAGAGAAAAACAGAAACTTAATGACTGAGACAGCTTATCTAAGAGCTAGACTATTTCCATTTATTCGATGATGTTCAAAACAATAGATTTGCAATATATTGGCTAATTTTATCTTTTTTTAATGCCATTGAAAATCAGTTTTCTGCCATGATGTCTTCTAACAGGTTATTTTTTAGAATATGAAGGATATTTAAAATTTACTTTGAGCTAACAGTATTTTACTAAATTATAAACTATATAGTAAAAAGTTTTAAATACATAAATGTTCAGTATTGTAAATTTTGACAAATGTGTAATGATCTCTGAAAGCCGGATAAAAGATTGTTACAATTCCAAGGAGATTTCCCCTCACTCCACTGACCTCCTACATAGCTATTTTTTTTTTCTGATGCCCCTAAACTGTCAAATTTAAATGAAATCTAATTCATCTTTTTTTAAAAAAAACAGTCTATGTGTGTGTGTCATCTAAGAAAATCTTCCTACACAGGATTGTGAAGATGTTCTCCTATGTTTCCTTCTATATACCATAAAGATCTAATTTACTCCATTTTTTCTCTTAACATTATGAATTATATCAATTTATTTTCTAATGTTAAAGTGAGATAAACATACTCATTCAAGATATATTTTTATATATTGCTGGATTTATTTTTTAAATTTGTGATTTAGGAGCTTTGCATCTACCTTCATAATAGACATTAGTTTGAAATATTTTCTTTAATGTCTTTTTCATGTTTCATTATCTGTGTTATGTTTGCATCATAACACAATTAGAGAAGTGTTTACTCTTATGTAAGTTTACTTTTGGGTTTCTCCTTAAGTATTTGGTAGAATACATCATTAAAGCCATCTGAGAGTGAAATTTTGTACATGGTTTTTAAAAATATAGATTAAAAGTTTTAGCAAATATAAGACTATTGATATTTTCTATTACATTTTGTTCAGTTTAAAAAAGTTATGTGTTTCAAGGAATTTATGCATTTTTCTCTAATTCATTAAACTTTTGGCAAAATATTGCTTATTATGCTGACTTTTCTCTTAATGTATGCATGACTATATTGATGTCTTTTATTTCTACTATTGTCAAATTCCAATTTCGTATTTTCTTAATTAGTCTTGGTTGGCATTTATCAATTTTATTAATTTTTTTACAAAAGCAAATTTTGAATTTCCATTTTCTTATTGCCTATTAGCTTTTTATTTTATTGATTTCCACTAATATTTTATTACTTATTTTCCTTTCATATTTTTAAGTTGCTCTTCTAAGGCAAAAGCTTAGGTTTTTTTTTT
>RJWJ010023398.1:0-25840 GCA_004363605.1 Indri indri
GGAATAATCCATAGATTATTCTTCCTACTCCACCCTCTTTGGCATATCAAATCTGAAATTTAGAGACGTCGGCATTTGTTAAGTCTTCTCATTAGACATTATTTTGTGTATCAAAGGGCACAACAGGACTTTTCAAGAAAGAAGATAAGATGGAAAACTCAAGTTGTCTCTCCTAATAAGAGTCACTTCACCTTCTCTGTGGCCCCCAATAAGGAGGTGAGCCACTGCGCTTTTGAGTTGGAAAGTGATGGATTTCATGGCAAGGATTTGGTTATAATATTAGAACTTATAAAACATCGATGGAAGCCCTTCTCCCTGAATTAGTCTGGGATTTGCCTGATTCTCATGGTGTGAGTATTTCATTTAGTCATAAAACCTCATATCACCCCAACCATCTGCTTCTTAATTTATAATACCCAAGATCCCAGGGGGGATGGCTAAGATCTCAAGAGAATGTAGTCCTGGAAATTGTGACAGCTTAAAACAGGTTCTTTCCAGTCTCTCCTTATGCACCTCTTTCTCTCTCTAGCCCTCCCTACCTTCAAAGTTCCCCTCACTTTTGTAGCTCTTTATGCTGCAGCTAATGGGTTCTAAATTTTTCCTTAGAATTGGAGCTGCATGAAAACAAAACAATAAGGAGTGAGGTAGAAAAGACACAGTACAATATATTTTTTTTAACACTTGCAGCCTAATTTATTTTACTAATTTAGGCTCTGGATACATTCATCAGTGTTTACTTTCAAAATACATCCATTTTCATAAATACAAACAGAAGTACAGTCGTAATTGCTTTTTTCATTTGATTCTCAAAGTAATTTTCCTTAATTCAAAGTAAGAAATAAAAGAGTATTGTTGAAGAATAACTATTAATAAAGGGGGTCAGATTATAAAAAGGATAGATATTATTCCAGTTCAAAAGCATTTCATTTTTGAGAAATTGCACAGTATTTAAATTTTTGAGAAATTGCTATATTAACTAAGGATCCATTTGCTGAGTTTAAAAAAAGCATGTTCTGCTAAGAGTCAATACCAGGTCTGGGTCACTATAGCAGCAATTGCTCACATCTTTTAGAGGATTTACCATCACTGGACACTTTTCTGCAAGCTTTTCGGGCCCTCTCTCATTCAATCTGCACAACCTACTGAAGTAGGTAATAGGTAATATTTCTTAGGAGGGCAGTTGATTTTATTAGAAAAGAGAATGTTCTACGTTAAGGGTTAGGTACAAAAATGTTATGCGAATGATACGTTTCTGAAATCAAAGGTCTGGTTATGTAGATATGCACAGACATATATGAAGATACTTCAAGTTTATATATACTTAGAAAAAAAAACTGTTAAATTAGTGACATCAAGTCACGGACCATTCAGCAAGATGAAAAAAGCTACAAACAAATAAAATAAATCCCAGTAAAGGATGGAGCAACACACATTCTTGTAAACTTTACTTTGAAACAAATTTAGATGGAGTTTGGGTTTAGATGACCAGAAGTAGATGACATGAGTGAGATTGGTTAAAGAAGGGTTTGGAAACAGGGGAATAAAGGGACAATGATAAAACTGTGTGCCCAGCAGAGTGGTTGGTATAGTACTTGGCCATTATTTCTCCTGATTCTACCATGGAAACCAGTGAAAACAATTCAATAGTTCATAAAGGCACCTTGTCTCACATCTCCGACATATCACCAATTTTGCTGCTATGGAAGGAAGAGAGTGGGAAATGGTTTACTATCTTGCTAACTTTTGTGAATTGACTTCGCTTGCCTACAATTGTGACAACTTTGCATTTCAGTTGATTTGTGTCCTTATACTGCTAAGGAGGCTCAGTCTTACCCTGGAAAAGAGGGATCAAAAGTAAGGATTAAGATTTTCTTCACTTGCAGAAAAATCAGACTTAGAGCAGTGG
This sequence comes from Indri indri, assembly GCA_004363605.1. Lineage (NCBI taxonomy): Eukaryota > Metazoa > Chordata > Mammalia > Primates > Indriidae > Indri > Indri indri. The sequence continues at coordinate 1,907 of RJWJ010023398.1, forward strand.
TTTTCAACCATGGCTCCACACTGGAATTACTAAAGGAGCTTTACAAAATACTATAATATGTCTGAGAGATACCCCCAAAGATTCTGACTTAGTTAAGAAAGCATTAAAGTTAAGAAAATTCAGCAGGCAAGTGTGAGAACAGGACAGAGACACATGGAGTCGGGCTCAAAAACGCCATGCTGGCTCTCCAGTTTCACGCCCTGTGTGCAGCTAGCTGTTTTCATCCCCACCCTATTAGAACAGGAATCATTTCTAAGCAGGATTTGTCTTGGGGCTTTCAAGGAGAGCTGATGCCAAACAGTGGGAGATTTGTGCAGTGGCAAGAGATGGGATGTCATCCTTTTCCCAGACAAATCTTCATGGTGGAAGTGTTAGAAAAGTTATGAAATTGTGACTTCAGTATTTGATGGTAAATGATGAATTTAAGTCTTTTCTCATAAAGATATGTCACAATTAAAAACCAAACAGAGGTTAATGTGTGTAGCAGAGAAGAACAGTTAGCATCACCATTAATCAAGGTCCTGTTTACACATCTGCTTGTGCAGGATATTTACTCATTAACTTAAGTGAACCCTATGTTCCATAACAGATGTCGTTTGTGACCATGTTGACTCTACCTGATTCTACCTGCTTCAAAACCTAAGACTCACGAAGTGCACGCTTTGAGAATTAATCTTTTTTATAATTACAATATGAATATTCTCATTGTAAAAATTATACAGGAAAGGAGCAAACTAAAATGTGCTTTCTAATGTTACAGTGATCATCTCTGTTAAAATTTTGGTTTATCGCGTGAGTGTGTGAATGTCTGTGTGTTTCTGCGAGTTAATACGTGTGTATTTGCAAAATCTATAAAATCAGAATCTTATAATATTTGTAGCATTTATAGTTTTGAGTGCTGCTTTATTAACTTCATAATGTCATGGCCATTTCCTAACCTTATTATATATTCCTTATGAGAATGATTTTAAATAGCTGCATGCATTGTATATTTCATTTCCTGGCTGTACCATACTGTTCGGTTTGGAATATTTGGTTATAAAATTAACATTTTATTAATATAGCATACCAATAAACACACTTGAACATCACTGATCTCTGATTTTTTTTTTTTTTCCTTCTGTACAAATCCATAGAGATGGAACACTTTAAAGATTTGGGGCATTTTAAAGCTTTTTATTCATGCTGTCAAATTGCACTCCAGGAAAATTGTACCAATTTACACTCAAGGTATTTACAAGAATACCATGCCATTCTGCTCTGCCATCTCCACACTGGGAAGTGCTGTACGTTAAATATTTGTCAATTTGATTCGAAGTCTGCTGCCAAGGACAATTACACATCTGTTGCATGTCTCAATTTTATCCTTTATAAAACAATACTAATAATGGTACCTACCCTATGAGGTTGTTGTATTAAATGTGTTAATACATGTAAAGAGTTTAGAACTACGCCTGCCCACAGAATAAGTATTCGTTAAAGATTAGTTCAAATTCTTATCAGTGAAAAATTATCTTATTATAATTTGCGTCTGTTTTATTTACTAATACACTTGAGATTTTTCATATGCTTAGCTATGTGTATTTCTTCTTCTTTAAATCACCTGTTAAGACCATTTGCCCTTTTGCTATAGGAGTGTTCATCCTATTCTATATACTTATAAGAGCTCATTATATATAGAAGATATTGTTCCCCCATCATGTTTAAAATTATTTCCTTAACTTCTATTTTCTGTTAGTGTATGTTAACAAAAATATTAAACATTTAACATTAAATGTTAGGCATTTCAACTTTATCCTAAGCATATAAGGAATAAACTGATACTATTGTTACTCAGCAAAGATCCATGAACAAGTCTGCCAAATCCCATAGCATACGTATACAAATACTCTGAATTTGCATCTAAGAGTTGAAAGCCTTCCATGTTCCTTAACATATTGTGCCATCACTATTATCTTTAACATACTACATAGCCTTTAGTTATATTTCAATTTTTCTTTTAATCAAAATTAAAACCTAAATAATTCTAGGACTATTGCTCAATTTCCAAGTAGTTGGTAAACCTTTATTATTAATTTTTAGTTTTACTGTACTGTAATCAGAAACTATGACCTTTACAATTTATACTTTGTGGGAGCTTGCTGAGGTTTCCTCTGTGGCCTGGAATATGTTCTAAGTTTCCAATGTTCCTTGCACATATGAAAATATTGTGTATTATATTTCATCAAGTGTTTATTGTATTATATATTTATGAATACAATCATATGTAGTATCTTATTCAAATTCTCTGTCATTGATTGTTCATGTTGATGAGGCAGAGGAGGGAGATCCAAACAACAAAATGACTGAGCCCATCTATTTCATATTCTCAATTCTAGGATTGACTGAAATCTCTAGATTTATGGGGTTGGGAGTAGAATAAGGATGCACCAGTGAGAATTTTGGAGAAACCCTCCGATAAGCCTGCTGTTGTCTCCATATCCTACCCTCTCCTTACGGAGAAGCATGGCGCCAGAGCCCTCTTTATGTTGTCCTACTAGAGCTGCCATACACTGCAAGTGCTGAGCTGAAGACCTCACAGTGATTGCTTGGTAGGCGTAGATTACTTGCCTTCCAAATGTCATTCCCCTCCCAGCCTTTATATTGCAGCAAGACCTAAACTTTTAGTTCCATACACAACTCTTGTTTCTCTTCACTGTGCCTTGTTCCTGCTTTTAATGCTGACCATCTCTCCCAGACTCACTATTTTAGCTGGCTAATTTAAATGTATTCTTTATTATTCAGATCAGGTGTCAGCTTCTCAGGGATGTTTTTCCTTATGTTCTAGGCTGGGAAGGGTCAGGAAAAAAATGTGGTTGTTTTTTGGTTTTTTTTTTTTCTCTGCTTTATCATTGAGCTTTCACATTGTGTTATAATTGTAGGTTTATGTGTTTATCTACCTAAATGAGCAACTTGATAGCATCAGGTATACGTTCCCTGGCACATAGTGGATACTGACTTAATGTTTGCTAATGATTATGATTTTTTTTTTTTAAAAAGGAAATTGAGAAGAGAAAGAATAAGAAAATGGAGATTAGATACTTGAGAATACTACTTTTACTTTATTCATCAATATATCCCCTTCTACTGGCAAAGTTCCTGGAACATGGTAGGAATTCCATAAATATTTGTAAAGGGAATGAATTGGCTTATAGACTTTTAAGTAAAACCTGTGTTATATTGGGAGATGACTTAGATAATTTCTTTGACTTTCATCCAGGTCTGTTTTGATGATCAAAGATATCTGTCTACCTGTTTGCAAATAGTAATTTTCAGTGAAGTTTTCCCCATTTTTCCAAGGCTTGAAATCACGAATTTGTTTTCACTGATACTGTACCATCATGATTCTTCCAAAAGCAGAGAAGATAGTCTGTGCTTTTGCTTTCTACTGCACACAAATCTTGATCTTCATTCCAAGTTTCCGTTTGAATTTTATAGCAGTTGAATGCATATACTGTCTTGTGTGAAATATGGAAATGTATACAACCAACAGGGTGTACTTTGAAGGGGAAAGAATGTTCTCAATCTTAGCATTTCCCTAAAATGAAATGTAATGATACAGACTCAATAGCCAAGAGTTAAAGTGAAATGGTTGAACGTGGATGTCAACGCTTTTAAATGGATTGCCTTTTTTTTTTTATTGTGTGCTACACATTTTTGTCAAGGGAATTTGATAATTATAAACTGCAACAATAATGAGGTTTTGAATATTCATAGGCAATTAAAATGCCTCTGTGCATTTTAGCAGTGCCCTGTGGAAGTGTTACTCATTTTTAGAAATAACTGGCCTGTAATAATCGAATTCCCAAATATTCTGTTTAAAACAGAGGGGAGAAAAGCCTAATTTAGTAATGTTTTTATCTACTAGAGAGGTTGCCACTTAACTCACTCAAGGTTGCTGTTATCATGCCTAATTTGCAGCATTTGGGGTCATTTTGACATAACATATGCCTATGGCATTTTACATCCTTGAAGGTCACCTACGAGTCTTGGGTATTACCAAAAATACTCAATTTCAGTTTTACAGACCCCTCAGCTTTGAAACGGTGCTGGGACAAGGCAGCACTTTTAATTGTGCCTAGTGTGGCAGAGACCCACTACCTCTCATCACACCAGCTTCCTCTTCCTCCTGAGTATGTAGGTAGATGACACTTCCAGCCTACTTTCCAGTGTGGTGTAGCCATGCTGAAGTTGCAACTGACAGAATGGTAGCCAGAGTGAGGCACTGCACTTCCAATCTGGTTTGTAAAAATCTCTCACTTGGGGCCTTTCTTGTGCTTTTCCCTTCTGGGGGAAGATAGCCAAGCTACAAGACGGCAGAGCCACAAGATGAGGGAAGACTGGAGTCCCTGAATGCCTGCCTGGAAGAAAGTCACTTAACTAAAACACCCACATTGGATTGTCACACTAAAGTAAACATTCATTGTGCCTCTGAAATTTGGGAGTTTCTTTATTACAGTAGCTAACTTTAGGCTAACATGTGAAGAATGGAGAGCGAAACTTCCGATGCAGTCTTTTTCTGGCTACCTCTGAAATAATGGATATAGTTGCAGCTGGAGTGACTCTGAATTCTTCTGCAGTGTGATATTTGGAAAGATATTAACTTGGTATCTTTGACAAAATTAATTTCACTTAATATAAATATATATGTTTTATTTTAAATTCATTGGCTTACCTTCTTCATTTTTGGTTTATTTTAAGATTGTAGCAAAAAAAAATTATGATCCATTCCATTAATATTAATGTTTTTCCCCATTGAATATTTTTCCTATAACCATTCCTTTATTCATTAATTCATTTACCATTTCCCAATTGCTATGGTCTGATGCTCTGTGTCCTCTTGAATTTGATATGTTGAAATTTAAATGTCCAATGTATTAAGAGGTGGGACTTTTGGAAGATGATTAGGTCATGAAGGCCAGCTCTCGTGAATGAGATTACTGTCCTTATAGAAGATGCCTCGGAGAGCTGCCTTGCCCCTTCCATGTGAGGACACACAGATAGTGCTATCTCTGGGGAAGGAGCTCTTACCAGATACTGAATCTGCTGGTGTCTTGACCTTGACTGTGAGCAATAAATTTCTGTTATTTATAAATTATAAAGTCTCGGGTATTTTGTTATAGCAGCCCAAGAAGACTAAGACAACAATATTTTTGAACAGCTCTTATGTGCCAAGCCCTTTACTGAAGTTATGAAAACAACTGCAAATAAGGCAGATAGGGTCTTTTCCCCTGGTAGAGCTTGCAGTCTAGTGTGAGAGGCAGACATTACACAACAAATCTTAAAAAATTTCTTTATTTGGTGTCTTAGTGCTTTTTCTCTAGCTATAACAGAATACCACGTACTGGATAATTTACAAAGAAAAAAAATTTATTTCTTACAGTTCTGGTGGCTGAGAAGTCCAAGATTGAAGGGATGCCTCTGGTGAAGATTTTCTCGTTGTGCCATAACATGGCAGAGGGCATCACATGGTGAGAGAGCAAGAGCCTGCCAGCTCATGTCCCTCTTCCTCTTCTTATAAAGTCACCAGTCCCATCATGGGGGCCCCACCATCATGAACTTACCTAACTCTGATTATCTCCCAAAAGCCCCATCTCCAAATGCTATTAACATATGAGTTTGGAGATTAAGTTTCCAATGCATGAAATTGGGAACACATTCAAACCATAGCATTTGTCATTGTAACAAATGCTGTGAAAGAAAACTCTAGTGAACTGTGACATTACGTAACCGAGACCTAATCTAGCAACACTGGTGTACAATATCAGAAAGGCTTCCAAAACGAATGATATTTCAACTGAGACGTGAAGGCTGAGTCACCTGCTTAGCTAGGTAAAGAGGGAGACAGCTGCAAGGAAAGCATTGCGGACTGAAGGAAAGGCATATGCAAAGGCATCAGGATTGCTAACAAGACCCAGCATGTATTGCGTGCTCGGTAGGAATTGCTCTACCCTCTTGTAATGTATTATCTCACTTAAGTTCTCACAAAACATCTAGCACAGGAATATTACTTTCTACACTATTAAAGATAAAGCTTATCATTGTAATGAAGAGCAAAGTGCTTGAAACAAGTGAAGAAAGAGACCAATGGTGGTAAAAGGGGCTGGTGAAGGAAGCAGGGAACAGATCACCCGGGATGGTAGCCATGTGTTAGGCCAGCAGGGCCTATTTTAAGCAGGACAGTTTGACACAAATACAGCTTTTAATAGCTTTCTACCCTCTCTTGTGGAATAGAGACAATTAGAGGAAATAAAAATAATTCACTGCAAATTAACAAATTATTTTTTGATTGACTGGTGGACAAATTCACTGACTGATATTTTTAGAGAGCTGTCTTCTGTTCCAGCATTATAATAGGTACTTCGGGATATACAAGGTAAGCATAAAACTTTGTCTTTGTTCTCAAGGATAAAGCTCTCCCTTGCTTCTCATCAGCAGGAATTGAGTATTATCTGATTTCAGGAACTATAAGGTAAAGCCTCTTGTATTAGTTCTTTACTACCAAGTAACAAGTTACCAAACTTAGTAGCTTAAAACAATAGGAATTTGTTATCTCACCATGGCTGTGAATCTGGGCATGGTTTATCTGTATCTTGTGCTCAGATTCTCAGCTCACAGTCCGCAGCGAAGGTGTCAGCCAGGGCTGTGCCTTCATCTGAGGCTTGGAGTTCTCAGCTCACTGGCTGTCGGCAGAATTCAGTTCCTGTAGATAGAGGACTGAGTCTAGGACTGAGTCCCTTGACCCTAGAAACTGTTCTTCCCTGCCACATGGCCCAATTCACAACATAGCATCTTGCTTCTTCAAGGCTAGGAGGGGAAACTGTTTCCAGTCTGCTAGGAAGGAGCCTTCTGGAAAGGAATGCAATCACAGGAGCAACTATGCCATCATCACAACCTAATCAAAGGAAAGATTACCCAACACAGTCACACACAGAGTTGGGATATATACCCCAGGGTGTGTACCTAATGAGGTGGGAATCTTGTGGGTAATGTTAGAATCCTGCCTGCCATACCTGAGCAGGAAGATGGGTTGATCAGACATAGAAGTATAGAAAAATTGAGATTCTGAAAAACAATTAAAATTATCCAGAAGGCCATTTGACCCTTCTTTAGGAAAGAGTGGATCCCACTGTCTTCCTGGCATTTAAAATCACTGGTGACCAGATATCCTAATTTACCTTAGACAATCCTGACACTTGTTGGCCCAGTGTCATTGTGATAGTGTTCTCTTCAACTCTCAAGGATATCTCAGTCTGGATGATAAATTTTATTGTCAATACATTTATAGCCCTTTGTAGAAAGGGAATAACAAAGCCATTAGAGCCTGATGCCCTTCAATATTTGTGTAATTCCCCTTGTTCTGATTCTAGGGTTCGCTAAGCAAACTTCTAATAATTTGGATTCTATGTAGCATGTCTACAGGGGGAAAATGCTGGTTGGAATAACATCAAAGTCAGCTCCACTCAATGCTTGTCTTCCTAGGTATAAAGTAATGAGGAAACATCCTGATTTATAAACCTCAATCTCTTATGAGTCATAAGAGTAAGACAGTTTCCCTGATACTGATCAATTTCAGGATCCTGAACAGACTGAGTTGCAGTACCCAAAGTTGAGGGCCATGATGGGATGTAGAATGTTGAACTCACCAAGGTAAATGCTTCCCTGCAAAGCTGTGTATCCAGACCACCGAGCGTGGGCAGATTTATCCTGACACCACTTTTTACGAGTCTTTATTATAAGACTCGAGGTCGACAGATAATATGGAATGGGAGAGATAAGTGGAGACCCAAGTTGTTAGAGAACTCAAGGCAGGCTTTCCAGAGGAGAGGTATAATACGAACTAAACTTCAAAGTTGAGGTCGGTTGGATGAATAGAGAAAAAAACTAATTAAGGTTACTTTACATTTTTCAGCAATTCACCATTGTTTATCAGCTGAGAGTTTCCAGTTAGCTAGAGTAGGGGACAGGTTACTCTATAAAGCTGCGGTCCCCAGACCCTGGGCTGCGGTCTGTTAGGGATCGGGCTGCAGGGCTCCGCCATCTCCCCCACCCCGCACCCCGCCCCAAGTGTGTGGAAAAATTGTCTTCCATGAAACTTGGTGGTGGGGGGGGGGGGGGGGGCAGCAGGAGGTGAACGGCGGGCAAGTGAGCGAAGCTTCATCAGTATTTACAGCTGCTTCCCACAGCTGGCATCATCACCACCTGAGCTGCGCCTCCCCACCCCACCCATCTGTGGAAAAAAATTGTCTTCCACGAAACCGGTCCCCGCTGCCAAAAAAGTTGGGGACCGGCCGGGCATGGTGGCTCACGCCTGTAATCCCAGCACTCTGGGAGGCCGAGGCGGGCGGATCGTTCTGAGCTCAGGAGTTCGAGACCAGCCTGAGCAAGAGCGAGACCCCGTCCCTACCAAAAATAGAAAGAAATTAATTGGACAGCTAAAAACATACATAGAAAAAAAAAAATTAGCCGGGCATGGTGGCGCATGCCTGTAGTCCCAGCTACTCAGGAGGCTGAGACAGTAGGATTGCTTGAGCCCAGGAGTTTGAGGTTGCTGTGAGCTAGGCTGACGCCATGGCACTCGCCCCAGGCAAGAGAGTGAGACTCTGTCTCAAAAAAAAAAAAAAAAAAAAAAGTTGGGGACCGATGCTATAAAGCATGACTTGCCTTCCACCTTGCTGTGGTTTGAATATCACCTCTAAAATTGATGTTGAAATTTAATTGCCATTTTGAGGGTATTAAGAGGCGGGGCCTTTAAGAGGTGATTAGGCCGTGCGGGCTCTGCCCTCATGAATGGATCAGAGCTGCCATTGCAGGAGCAAATTCCCAAAAGCAAGTTCAGCTTCCTCTTGCCCACTCTTGCTCTCATATGCACTCTTTTGCCCTTCCACTTCCCACCATGGGATGACTCAGCACAAAGGCCCTAGGAGGCTCCTCCGCCTTGGACATCCCAGCCTCCAGAACTGTAAGAAATAAATTTCTCTTTTATTAGTACCCAGTATGTGGAATTATGTTATAGCAGCACAAAACACAGGCAGACCTATACTACCATGTGCAACAGAGAGACAATCTCCTCTCCTGAGCCACAGAGTAACTTCAGACCTTGAGACTAAGAGAGAAAGATTCTGGGATTCTATGGAATAGTGAATGGATCTATTAATCTGGTTAATATTTATTAAGTGTCACTATGAAGAACGGTGGAATGGTGGGAATACAGTGGTGTAGTGGGCCATTGCATGCCCAGATCTTACAGCCTGTAGTGGAAGACAAAGAGGAAAAAGGCAAATATAAGCAGTTATGTGATGGGGGCCCGTGGGGTGCTACAGAGGTATAGATAAGTAGAGGTGCTCCAAAGAAATCTAGCCAGAGGAAGGGACATCTTTGTGGAAACCTGAGCAAAAGTAGTCAAAGAAAAAGGGAGGTAAGGAGTGTTTTTGCAACAAATGCAATAATTAGGAAAAAAAACACAAAGGTTTTAGGAAATTATTTAATATGCTCGAAGTGATTAGAAGCAAGCTAAGTTTAGAGGAATAAACTGAGAGCCAAGGGTATTTTAGGCCCATTCCCGGCTTTGGACTTGACCCTAAGTCCTGCAACACGAGCCCTTCACGAGCCCTTGAAATGCCTTTGCGTTTGTTCTGGTAGTGAGGGTGGGAGGAAGGGTGGTGGCCAGGACAGTTTCATACCTACATACAGTATTATGAATTCTGTGAGAACTGTCCCCTGGCATTTGCAAAGATATTTATGTTTTGCAGAAATAAATTCACATAGCAATTTTTGGCTTATGACAAAAGACATGCAATAGCAGTTGGGGAAAAACGTGGATTGGAGAGTATTTTTTGGACATAACCCCATTTCCTACCCCATTTGAGTAGTAAAGGTTTTGTTTTGGTGATCTCTAGTCTCTACCCCTACCATCCAGAAATGTTTTGCACTACTCACTAGTTGTTAAACTCTTCATTTCTGAGCATTACATTTTACATTCTTTAGGTAAATCTCCTGTTTCATTCCTTTTTTTTCCATCTTAAGTCTCAAGTCAGTGTTAGGATCTTTCCATCAGTTAATGATTGAGGGATTTATACAATACTACAGTGCTTGCCCGTAACAGTACTACATTTGCTCTTCTTATGTGTTTGTCTTGGGTATTTTTCATTCATCTATCTGTACATTTACATGTACAAAAACTGTGTATCACCTGTTATGTGCTCTGTTTTTGAAGTCAACATTGTTTTGTATTGGGAGCAGAAAGATCTCTATAGTAACAGCCCCTTCCCAGATTTCTTCCTGCAGTGTTTCAATAATTATAAAAATCTTCCCCAAATGAAAATAGCTCCTCTAATTAAATTCAAGCAGAGTCTGGTCAGTGTTCAGGGGAAATGACTTCATTACAATTGATGGAGAATTGGACCCAGAAAACTAAAAAGCATGCCAAATATTTAAGATTTCTCTGTAATTTCAATGCTGTCTGGGAATGAGTAGAATCATTCTGACACTTTTTGAAGACTCAGTAATGAAAAGTGGTGCCTGCTACCCTCAAAGCAGCTAAAACACGAGCACAATGAGAAGAATAGAGTTTCTTGTGTTTTTTTATTCACAGGTGTTTTATGCAGGACTGCCAGCTTACTCTTCCACAGTGTAACTTTCTAACCCTTTCTTGCTGTCATCATAAGTAGCATAAATGATATTTTTATGTGAAGTGAACCACTGAAATTTTCATGAAGACAAGTTAAAAGGAGACAAGTTCTGCAAGGAAATAAATCTACAAATGATAAATTCTTCAGTAGTCTTTCCCTGGAAATGTTAGAGATGAGATGTACCAATTGTATTTTAATAATTTAAAAAGTGTCTCTACCCTCTCTTCACTAATTAATGCTTACTCTAGCACTTCAGGGTCCCACTGCCAGAATACATTATTTTAAAGTGATATTTTCCTCTTACGAAGAGATACACAATCAGCCCAAAAGCTTTAAGTGCAAATCAAAGGCACCTCTCTCAGAGAAAGGGGAAATCTCTCAAATTACCTTAAATTGGAAGAAAAAAAACCTTCAACGAAAGGACATTAAGAGGAAGTTGCCCTGAATCTGCTACCCCTATATAAAATTCTGCCACTTTGGGCTTCAGTGCTTTAGTGGTACCCAGACTCGATCAATATACCCAAAGCAGCAGGCAACGTTAATAGTCCTTGGTCCCGATGTGAGGAATTAGGGCGAAAAAAGAATGAATTATGAGCTATTTTCAAGTTGTAAGACCTTAACAACTGAGAAGGAGATTTTAGTGTAAAGTCTGACTCATATTGTTTGTTCTGGGACTGAATCAGCTCTACATTTTTCTTATGAACATAGGATGCATTCCTATACAGGTAATCATTCTATATGTTTACCCTGGGCACATATATATCATCTCAAGAGCAGAATAAACCATAATGTGTTTATTCTTTGCTACAATCATTTTGGATCTTACGTGAGCATCCATCAAAAAGGGGAAAGGATATTATTAGATGATGTGATTATGTCTTTGGCTGTGATTCAGTGCCCTCCTCTGTAAACTAAGAGCAATAGTTAATAATAATGCCTGCATCAGGAGGTAAATGAGTTAATACACATAAAGCCTTTAGAAGATGGCCTGGGACATAGAAAGGGCCCAATAAATATTAGCCATTGTTATCTATGGCTATTCCTGTACTCAAGATACTATCTTACTGTCTTATAGTCATTATGTATTTATAGCACCAATAAAGCTTGCTTAATCTAATAATGAAATTCAGCATCAAATGAAGTCTGATTTTGTTTTTCTTGTTGTTATTTCCTGCCATGATGCTTTATAAATTAGGCAGGGAGTGAAGTGGGAAGGGTAAAGGAATGATAATCCAAAAAAATGGTTTGCATTTTGTCATTGCCACTAAGCACCAATGTTACCTCCTGCTACTCTCTCACGCCGTGAAGCTTCAGTTCCTTGTGTGTAAAGTAAGGCATAGATGGCCATGGTTCTGTAGTGTCATTTACTGGTCATGATGTCCCACATGCTAAAATGGTCACATGTAGGAGATGCTCTTACTCCCTACAAATCTCTTTTTGTCTAATTTTTTCTTTTCACCTCGCTATGAGAAGAAAAGCTCAACAATTAGGGAAAACACAGCAGATACTTAGCAACTCAACAGGGATTAATTTCTTTTACATATTATGATACATTTTTTACATGACACAATGTTACATTTTTTGTGGATGTCCCAGCATGTGGTAAATGATTATAACTTCATTGCTGATGTTTGAAAGATTATGACTGATAAGGTAAGCCTTATGCTTTCATATTTCTTTTGTTTCTACTTCACTCTCCTTATAAATAATTCATAGAACAAAATTACTGTCCCAGAAAAATACAGTCTGTTTCTATCAGTCCCTTCACACTTTATTGATCAGTGCATGTAATTTTTAGTATGTATCCATGGAATTTAGAAATTTAACTTTTTCCTTTGTTCCATGGGACTTTAGAGGCATATATTTCTATCTGAATACTAGTATTTATAAACTCTATATTGCAAAAACATTGTTTCTATTTATTCTATTTATGTTATAAATCTCTTTGATATTAAGGACAACTTTCATTGATCTTCTATAAAAATAAAAAATAGCTATCATTCATTATCTCTTTTTTTGTCTTTATAAAAATAGTGTGGGGTAAGTATTATCATGTCCATTGCACATGTTAGGAAACTGAGACCACAGATATTAAATAATTTCCTCCAGGTGTTAGTGGTGGATCCAGGATTAGAATGATTTGAATTCTGAGGTTTAGACAGCAGAGCCCATGTTGTCAACCATTAGACATGGTATTGCCAATGGGATTAGCCCAAACGAATGGAGTCACTAGCCCAGCTCAGGCTGCTGAAATCTCTTTCTATTACACCATTCTCTAGTAATAGAAGATATTTTGAACTTTAAACTATCCTTCCAAAATGATCCACTTGAAATATTCTAGTACTGTGGTCCCCAACCCCCAGGGCCATGGACCAGTACTGGTTCTTGACCTGTTAGGAACCAGGCCGCACAGCAGGAGGTGAGCAGTGGGAGAGTGAGCGAAGCTTCATCTGTATTTACAGTCGCTCCCCATCATTTGCATCACTGCCTGAGCTCTGCCTACTGTCAGATCAGCAGTGGCATTAGATTCTCATAGAAGCACAAACCCTGCTGCAAACTGCATGCGAGGGATCTAGGGTGTGCGTTCCTTATGAGAATCTGATGCCTGATGGTCTGAGGTGAAGCTGAGGCAGTGATGCTAGCATTAGGGAGTGGCTACAAATGCAGATTATCATTAGCAGTGAGGTTTGCCTGCACAGAGACCATAATAAATCAATTGCAGACTCATGACAAAACATTATCAGTGAGTAGCAAGTGACAATTATGCTGCGTCTGCAGGCAGGCTTTAGAGTGGCAAGTGAGCCTCTTACTTCAATGTACAGCTGCATCTGGTGGCAAACTTTAAGTCAGAATCCAACATTTATTTTAGTCTGTGCATGGTCCACCCATTATCTTATTTACTGCTTCGATTCATGCCTCTTTCCCATGCTGTGCACTTGCCTCAGTCACAGTTTTGGTAAGCTCACAAGCTAACCCTAGCAAAAGTGAGTGAAAAACAAATGTCACGGGAGAGCTTCTTTAAAAGAGGGGAAAGACCCAAAGATGAGACAGCAGAGGACTCTAAGACTGCCAAAAAAATGAAAGCTACATTTAAAAGAAATTACCAAGAGTCCTACTTAAATTACGGGTTTATTGCAACAGGTGATGCACATTCTCCAAGCCCGCTTAGTATAATATGTGGCAACAGCTAGCCAGCGAAGCCATGAAAGCTTCAAAACTGCTTCACCACATGGAGACCAAGCACCCTGCATTAAAAGACAAGGCTTTGGAGTTTTTCAAAAGAAAACAAGGTAAACACAAAGGACAGAAGCAATTATAAAAGGCCACCACTTCATCAATGTGTCTGCACTGAGAGCATCATTCTTAGTGGCTAATCACATTGCTAAAGCTAAGAAGACCTTTACTATTGGTCCTGCCTGCTGCTAAGGACATTTGCTGTGAACTTTTAGGAGAGGTTGCAGTTTAAAAGCTGACATGTGTTCCTCTTTCAGTTAGCACCATAAGTAAATGAATTGACGGTATAGCAGAGGATATTGAGGTACAATTGTTAGAGAGGATTAATGAGTCACCATAGTACCCAATCCAGGTTGACGAGTCTACCAATGTTGACAAGGCAATAATGCTTGTTTTTGTATGGTATATTTTTCAGGAGGATATGCATGAGGATATTTTATATGCACTTTTGTTGCCAACCAACACCACAGCTGCAGAACCATTCAAGTCTTTGAATGATCACATATCAGGAAAACTGAATTGGTCATTTTGTGTCAATATATGCACAGACAGAGTGGCTGCCATGACTGGTGGCTTTCTGGTTTCACTACTCGGGTCAAGGAGGTCACTTCTGAATGTGAGTCTATGCGCTGTGTCATCCATAGAGAAATGCTGGCTAGCTGAAAAATGTCACCTGAACTAAATAACGTTTTGCAGGATGTGATTAAAATTATCAGCCACATTAAAGTACATTCCCTTAAATCATGTCTGTGCGGCTCTGTGAAGAGATAGATGCAGAGCACACATGTCTTCTCTTATACACAGAAGTGAGATGGTTTTCTAAAGGTAGATCACTGGCCAGAGTTTTTGAGTCATGAGAGCCTCTCCAGAGATTTCTTTTAGAAAAACAGTCGCCACTGGCAGCACATTTCAGTGATACAGAACGCGTTGCAAAACTTGCTTGCTTGTATGACATATTTGACCTGCTCAACAAACTCAATCTGTCACTTCTGGGGAGAACAACAACTGTGTTCAAGCCAGCAGATAAAGGGGCTGCATTCAAAGCCAAGCTGGAATTAGGGGGGTGATGAGTGAACATCGGGATTTTGACATGTTTCAAACATTAGCAGAGATTTTGAAAGAGACTGAGCCAGGGCCTTCTTTCTCCCAGGTGGTGCATGATCACCTATCTCAGCTTTCAAGAGAGTTTAAGCATTACTTCCCAACCACAAAAGACCCCTGAACTGGGAAGGAATGGATCTGTGACCCATTTGTGAATAATACAGGTGAATCAACTTTGTCCATGCTAGAAGAGGATCAACTGCTTGAGATAACAAATGGTGGTGGCCTTAAAAGTATGTTCAAGACAACTTCAAATCTCCATTCATTCTGGATTAAAGTCAAGGCAGAATACACTGAGATTGCCACAAAAGCATTGAAAAAACCTGCTTCCATTTCCAACATACTATCTTTGTGAAGCATGATTTTCTGCTGTGACCCCAAACGAGATTACGGAGTACGCTGGACATAACAAACACACTTTGGGTGTTACTGTCTCCCATCACCCCCAGATGGCACCATGTAGTTGCAAGAAAACAAGCTCAGGGCTCCCACTGGTTGTGCATTATGGTGAGTGGTATAATTATTTCATTATATCTTACAATGTAATCATAATAGAAATAAAGTGCACAATACACGTAATGCACTTCAATCATCCTGAAACCATCCTCCCCACCCACAGTCCATGGAAAAATTGTCTTCTGTGAAACTAGTCCCTGGTGCCAAAAAGGTTGGGGACCACCGTTCTTGAAGTGAAGAGAACCCATTTTGTATTGCTCAACTAAAGAATTTATCTAGACTGTAAATTATCTGGACACTCCATCCTACCTGGACGAAAGATATCTTCTAGGCAGATGCTGAGGGTGGTAGTGACCAGCACCAAGACAACGAGAGAGCCGACCCCACACTGCCAAGCTGTGGGTGGATAGATGCTCCAGGGAAAGAATGACATCCTTGAAATACGAAATGTTAGAATGTCAAAAAGCAATGAGAATGATGTCCTCACAGTAGAAATGATGAAATCGAACAATTCAGGAAGGAGGGGAAAAGATAAGGAAATAAGAGAGATGAAATCAACATTTTGGAGCCATGAACAATCGCAACAAAATTAAAATTATCTTATTCAATTATTTCTTAATTGTCTTTTTAAAAAAATGTTTCAACAGATGTGCTTTATAGAGTGTAAAAATATTAGAATATCTCCAGTATTTGTGGACAGATTACATATCTTTATATAAATATTTTGAGAGTGTGGGAAGGAAAAAGTTTTTAGAGCAATAAGTAATTTTTTTTTTTTAGAAAAGTGACTGGTGAATATCCTGCCTGTTTTTTTTTTTTAACCTGGTTCACTTTAATTTGATGTTTAGACTCATTTCTTTATTTAGTAAACATTTCATGTATTCAATAAAATTTACCTTTTACTATAATATCTATTACACAAATTTCAACTTAAAAGAAGTCCTGGAAAATATTGTTGACCTCTCCCACTGCTCTTTAAAAACGTATCGTCAGAGAGTTTTCTAAAAGCAATATGTTGAAATTTTTCTAAATCATCAAGAGACAATAAAAATGGAATATTTAGTAAAAAGATTGATTTTTTTTTTAGAAACAAGTAAAACTAAAACATTTTATAAATGTGTAAACATTTTTTTCAAATGAAAATGAAATTTTGATTGATGTGAAGTTATGTATTACCAATACTATCAATCAGGTCAACAAATTTGTAAATCAAACTTCCTATACTGGGAAACTCAAATACTTGTTAAATTAATGAATTGACTAACTAATTAAAATATAGCTCTATTCTATCAAGAAAATCTTTATAGTCTACATATTCTCTAATAAAATGAGACCTAGAATTATGCAATACAATTTGTATTCATTTTGAAGTGGACAATAACAAGATTACATCACGTTTTTCTCAAATTTATCTATTTTTTTCTCTTTTCTTTCTTTTTAATATTTACTTAGCTTTTCAGATAATCCTCTTTGTAAGTTGTGAAAACATTAGATATGATACAGAGGTTAATCTTCAAGAAAATGAAGTAAATGAAGATTTATGCATTGACTAGATTTTGGTGTTGTTAATAAAAATTTTCACAAGTTCCAGGAAAAAGATTTTAGATTAGTTGTTACATTAGGTCACCTATTATATCTAATAAAATAGCTTATTGCATTCCATTCACATTTTAAGCCTTGGAATTAGAGTTAAAAAAGATGTTCCAACTTTTGCATAAGCTTGAAGACTCATTATGAAACACAAATTTTGTATCAGGTTAATTTTTATAGAGTCAGTTTGGTGTTCCATTTGCACCTCTTCAGAATCCATTCTGGGTTGAGAAGAATTTGCCCATTCTTTCATGAATTCATATCATATAACAATTTCTAGTTAATCACAGAAGCTCAAAGATTTAAACCCAAATGGAGGTTAAATTAACCTTTGCCAAACTTTTCTGGGGGGTAGAGGGAGGGTGAGATTAATTTTGTGTTCGACCCCAAAGCATGCTTTTCTTTTTCCCGTCTCCTGCCCTACCCCAGTGATAAGGGCTGGGGGAGGGTCTGGAGAAGTGATTTCAAAGCCAGTGATTGGAGAAAGTATCTCTAGAAGCAGCATGTCACATACAATCTGCCAAACCACATATCATCATCACTCAGTTTATGGGAAGAGTATAATTGATTCTAATAGGATCTAAGGCTTTAATCATGTTACTGACAACCACAACTTCCCTGAGTCACATAATATGTTCTGATCACAATCATTGACTTTATAATGACAAGGTTCTAGGACATCTATATATATCTGAAATTTTTAGTAACATTATTTGGTAATGCAAGGCACAGCTGTTGACATTAATTTCATCCAGTCCCTTCTTTTTCCAGCTGATCCAATTATTTCAATATTATTACAGACCAGGGGTCCATGCATATTTGCTTTATGTGTGGCTTGATTGACTGGAATTGAGAAGAGTCGGGTTATAACAGTTTGTTACCTTGCTTCCCAAAGTGCGGGCCATGTACTGGCAGCATCGGTAATACCCAAGTTGGTAGCTCAGCAGCTTCAGCTGTGCCCTAAATGTACTAAATTAGAATCCTAGCTCAACAGGATCTACAGGTGATTCTTACGCACTTTAAAGTTTGAGAAATACTAAAATAGAGCAGCGCCAGCTATAAATTCTAATCACCTGGGAAAATTATAATAACTATTATGTGTAGGCTTTACTTCTGACCGTTTAAATGGAATTCTCTGAATGGGGCTTGGGCATCAGATCTTTTTTTAAAAAAATCTCACTTTGTGATTCCAATGCATAGCCAAGGCTGAAAGCCATTGCACCTACACAAATGACTTTACTTTTTAATTATTTATTACAGCTCTGTCGCATGCCAGTCACTGCTAAGAGGGATGCCATCGTGCATGTGAAAGACTGAATTTCTGGCTTCATGGAGCCTGCAGTCTAATAAGACCTAAGTTATTAAAAAACAACAACAACAACCAAAAGAAATTAAAATACTTAATGACTTTATATCATTATAAGTGCTAAGTAAACCTGGGGAAATACTTTATTATAACTGAGAAAGTCATTACTGCATATGTAGTGAAAATTAGGGATGAGGCAGAAGGATTTTGGCAATTTTGGAAGACTAACTCTGGGGAAGGAACACTGCAAATGGCTGAGTAGGTACTGCCCCACCCAAGGGCCTCCAGGTCAGGCCGCTGAAGGTGTTTTATACTCTAGTGAGGGGTTGTATGCACCTAGGGTGTGTTGGAGGGAACGTTCCTTGATGTATCTTTCTGGAAGTTGTATCTTCTTCTATTTACCAGCCCTGAGGTGAGCATTATTTTCTAATTTGCACTAAAACATTGTCTGCATTTGCATTAGCCCTGCCCTCAACATCCTCTGGCCCTCAGCTTCCCCATTTCTCTTGTTGGACCCCGGGCGTTATAGCTGTAGTATGACGCTCTGGTAAAAGGTTTTATAGGATGAGGGTGACCAGAACTTTCCATAGAACCTTCAACGACTTGTCAAAATTTGGGATTTTATCCTAAGGGCAGAAGAAAGCCACTGATCCACCATTTACATTCCAATTACACTCTAATTTACATTCTTAAAGACCTGATGAACCTGTTGGGATCGGATTATGGTGGTAGATTGAATGGCTGTGGAGAATTTATTAGGAGTCAGTTACAATAATTCAAGTGAGACATGATGATATCTTGGCCTACAGTAGTCGTAGGAGAAATATTAATGGTATGGATTCGAAACACAGTTTTAAATAGGTTGAGGTCTTATCCAAACAAAAAACAAACAATCCTCATTGAGATCCATCATTTTCTGATACTAGTGAAATCTGAAGACAGAACTGTGAATTAGAAATTCAGAAGAAATAAAAATCTGAAAATAATTTTGGCCTCACTGGAAAGTCTATACTAGAAATGCACTTAATATATATTAATTCCTATTTTTCCCCCTCAGGAAATATTGCTACATGTGACAAGTTTTTTTTATTTTTTTAAATCATTACTTGAATCAGTACTTCCAGAGTTTTCTTAGAAAACTATGTATGGATAAGAGAGGAAGAAAATGTAAGACACCCCTCATTGCCTTGTCTGGCCTGGTGCACTGAGCAAGGGGAAATGTGTAAGATTCAGTTGGACAGATTTTGTAGACCTTCAATGCCTTGCTAAGAATCCTTGGGAACCTGTTGTATAATTTGGGGGAAGAGGGAGCCCACAATCTGTATGTTATGGAAGCAGAAGCAGCACATGAAATATAGAAGGACCCACACCAGGGGGTCTCCATTTCTGCAGGGAATAGAATACCTGTTTTTAGTTTCCCTTTTTTAATTTTTATTTTTTATTATTTTGTTAAATTTTATTTTATATACAAAGAGCTAGCATGGTTTCTTTCTGTGAGTGGGCACCTTGGATAATCCATTCAAGGAAGATCTCTTAGTCCAACTTAGTGAAACCAATTTCCTTGGCGTGCTGATGGAAACAGTGACGGCACATACTGAGGCTGTATTTCCGGATCAGACCAGGACTGTTTGAGCAGAAGCGACACGAGGAGAACCTGGCTGAATTTTCACGAATGGCTTCAGTTGAGCTGCTGACCCATCTCGCTTTTAGGAGTGCAATGAGGCAAAAGGCTAGTTTCCCCTTACATCCTGAAATCAAGTTTCTGGTTAAACAATAGTATCTAATACAGTGCAAAGAAATGTGGTGCTTTTTTCCTCCCAACATTTCCCTACAGCCAAGGAATTTTTTTTTTTTTTTCTTGAGACAGGGTCTCCCTCCGTCCCCCAGGCTGGAGTGCAGTGGCATAGTCACAGCTGGCTGCAGCCTTGAACTCCTGGGCTCAAACAATCCTCCTGCCTCAGCCTCCCCAGTAGCTGGGACTGCAGGTACATACCACGAGTCCCAGCTAATTTTTTTATTTTTTGTAGAGAAGAGGGTCTCACTATGTTGCCCAGGCTGGACTTAAACTCATGGCCTCAGGTGATCCTCCTGCTTCAGCCTCCCCAGTAGCTGAGACTACAGGCACACATCACCACACCTGGACAATTTTTAAAAAATTTTTTTGTAGAGATAGGGTCTCGCTGTGTTGCCCAGGCCATGCCAAGAAAATCTTTATGACCTCATCGATGTTCTCTTTTTCTCTTCATCCGCAACCACACAGCATCACTACCAACTTAATATCCACCTTTTCCTTTTGCTTCACTTACTTTTTAGGTTCCTCACACTCCATATAAATAATTTTCCAATAAAACATAAAAGTTGCTTATCCCAACAAAGGGCTTCATTTTTCAAAATTAAAGTAGAACATGTATACTGAATTAAACCATCGCTGAGCATTTTCTGTCATTTTTACATTTCTTTGTCCCTAAAGTTCCAAAGGAAAATCTAATTGGATATTTATTTCCCATTTAATATTTCTTTTCTTCTCAATCTCTTGAGAAGTGAACTGGATTCTATTGTAAACATGATAGTTATTGTGAGAATAAGAAATTTTAAAGGAAATCTCTGTGGTTTTGACCCATAGTATAAGCTAGTATTGTAACATTCTATATTAAAAATCAGCATTTACCGATGGAATTTAAAACTCCTGTAGGGTTATTCTGCTGGAAAGGCAAACATGATTGTTCGGGTAAAACTGAAGCACGAAGTGTGGACAATATATTTTTCAAGTGGACATAAAAAGGCTCATTGTCAGTTACTTTGAAAGGATAGGCATGGGAAGAAAGTGAAACATTGTTCCATGTCAGAGACTAATGTTAGATTTTAAACAAGCCTTCCTGACTGCTTTTCTGTTTTCTTCACTCTCCAATTTGGTCTAGAGATTCTTAAGCCCCGTAGGTGAGAACTTGGACATCTGTAGACTTGTGAAATACTTCACATTACGTTTTATCTTCAGTGCGAATGAAAAGGATGGGGTAATTTCTAGCCTGGAGAAAATTTATCAAATACATATCTCTCCATAGCACATAGTGTAAAATAGGGTTAGTACATGGTTTTGGATCATCTAAAAAGCTTTATTACCTGGATGTACTCAGAAGATATATCATAGCGGTTGATTTGTTACTGCTGTCTATCCTTCCTTCCTTCCTTCCTTCCCCTCTCTTTTTCTCTCTTTCTCTCTCTTCTTCTTTCTTTCTTTCTTTTCTTCATAATAATACAACAGTCCTGGATATAGTGCTTTTTATTTCTAACAAAACTCACTCGCTGAAACAAACAAACCAAAGAAAGTGGTACATAAATAGGTAAGACTTTGGTTAATGTAGTTCTAAGAGAGATATGCAAAACATGCTCTAATGTATTTATAGCAGAGAAGACAGGCTTTGAGGACATATAGAGCTGAGTTCAGGTCTTTTATATCTACCATGTTTTAATCCAGGTGATCTTGGCCATGCCAATTTCTCTTGACTCTAGTTGCTTCATTTGTTCAATAAAGATGTATGGTCACTGGGATGATTAAATTTCATAATACGCAGCTATTTATCTCTGTCTATATTTATATGCATGAAAAGCTTAGAAAGTGGATAAATAAATTGTGATATATCCAAACAATGAACTATTATTCAGCACTAAAGAGAAATGAGCTATCAAGCCATAAAAAGATATAGAGGAAATGTAAATGCATATTACTAACCAAAAGAAGTCAATCTGAAAAGGCTGTGTGATTCCAACTAGATGACATTCTGGAAAAGGCAAAAGTACAGAGATAGCAAAAAAATTAGCGATTTGCAGAGATTGGGGAGAGTAAGGGACGAATAGGCAGAGCAGAGGGTTTTAGAACTGTGAAATACTCTGCAGGAGACTACCCTGGTGGATACCTGTCACTGTACATTTGCCCAACCCATCAAATACACAGCACCAAGCGTGAGCCCCAGTGTAAACGATGGACATCGGGTGATAACGATGTGTGAATGTGGGCTCAGTTGTCAAAAATGAGCCTACACCGGTAACTCTGGCTCAGGCTATCGACAGTGGGAAAGGGTGTGCATGTGTGGGGAGGCGGGTACGGGGGAAACCTCTGTACTTTCCACTCAGTTTTTCTGTGACCCTTAATCGCTCTACAAAAAATAAAGTATATTAACTTTACAAATGTTTGAAAAGGTGACTGGGCACAGTAAGCATTAATAGCTGTTAGCTATTCCTGTTAGTGCAGACTTACAAAGTCAGTGAACAAAATCTCTGTTGAAGAATATGGCAAGTAACGAAAAGATGATATATCCTTTATTTACAGGTTTTTTTTTTTTAAAGAGAGAGCAAGGAGGGAATGAAAAATGAGCAAAGAGAGAATGAGAGAGAGAGAGAGAGAGAGAGAAGGAGGGGGAGAGGGAGAGAGAGAAATGCAAAATTGATTTAGCACTGCTCCGCTTCTCTGAATTTAGAAAATGCCTCAACTTGGGATCCTTTCATGAGAGTAGCAATGTAAGTAACATTTGGTTGAGTAACTTGCCTTCATCTGCAGTGACAGGCCCATTTACTTTCTGAAACTATGACCCAAATTTAAAATGCGACTCTGTTTCTAAGTGTTGTCCTTGCTGCTGACGTTTGGGCGTGGCATCGCGTCCCTCTATTTCTGTCTGATTTCCATGGACCTCTCTTAATTGCCTTGTCCTCTAGTGTGGCCTTACGTCTTTAGAGTAAATCTTTCAAATGTTAACTTCCTGAGAAAGGTCAGGTACTGAGCACTGATAGGTAATTGGTACTTTGGGCAGGTTCAGTCTACCCAGGGTAAAGGAAATGATGGAAGAAAAATCCTCTCATTGAGCTAAAAGGACAAAATGGGGGCAATGGATGGAAGAGATTTCCTCTTATTATCTGCATCTTTTAGAAATTTTCCAAAATATGACAAATCTAAAATACTTCCATGAATGTTAAAAATCATTTACTTTCAAAGTGGCCTTGGGACTGCTATGCAATTTTGAAATTTAAACATCTTTCTCTCTTAAATTTCTAAATGTGTTTTACTACCATTCTTATCTGAAATAAAATGCCTGCAATCAGACCAAATGTTTATTAAGTGATTACTGTGTGCAAAGTTTTGTGCTTTGTACTATCTCTCCTGTGTAGAGACATAGGAAGTACCTACCATAATCATCCCCATTTTACAGATGTGGAAAGTGAGTCACAGAGGTAAAATAACTTACCTGAAGCCACTCAATAATTATATGGTGCTACTAGGATACAGACCCTAACTCTGTCTAACTCCAAAGAGGGCTTCTTAATTATGCTGCTGCTCTTCCCTACTGGAGACTTTGAAGAAATTGTTCTAAATTCTATAAGAGAAAAATAAGAAGGACTATATAAAGAAGTAATTTTTCAAGGAGAAAAGTAACTCTAGGCAGCAACATTTCCTTTGATGAACACCCAGGAAATTCAAAAGTACCAATTTAATACCTTGTTAACAGTTCCCATGTAATATCACTGGTTGACATGATATTGACTTGCTTTTTATCATATTTGAGCTCCAATTGAGAGTTTTGAAAT
>RJWJ010023399.1:0-25878 GCA_004363605.1 Indri indri
TCACTTGCATGGTTTAACAGGCCTCCTTAACTAGGCGGGAAAGGGAAAGGTTTATGACCTGGCTGAGTCCACAGACCCGTGTGCAGGGTGGGGGCTGGACGTGCCGAGGACCTCGATTCTGGGAGGCCTTCAAGAAACAACAGAGAGAGAGACAGAGAGACAAGGGGAGCAGAGAGTTAGGAGTTGGCTGGAGGCGGCTGGTTGGCTAGATCAGGAGGTTGCCCAGTGAGGTCTGGGGGACTGTGCAGCAGGCTGCTGGTAGCAGGATCACAGCAGAGAGCACCCTCCTACTCCACAACTGACCTAAGGGAAAAGAAACAACAAGTCTGTGGGTCTGGAGACCTGCATTCTGGTCCTGGATCCCACTGCCTGGTCCGTCCCTGGAGTCAGGACACCTCACCTGCTCTTTTGTCGGTAAAATGAGAGCTGTCTCTCCTGCCTCCTATCTTCACAGAACTATTTAAAGATCTACTATCCCTTTGCAGACTTCACTCTTCACACATGACATGAAATTTTTCTATCTGCCAAAGTACATATTTAAGACATTTAATTTCTCAGAAGATGCCAGCCTTATGAGTTTGACAACTACCTCTCCAAAGAGCTGGCTTCACTCTTGTTGGTTCCCTTAGTCCTGTCTTGACACCAAGCCTGAGGAAGCAGGTGACTTCTGAGAATTTTTCAATCACCTGAAGGAACAAAAGGTCAAATCCAGAGCAGAAAAAGAAAGGAAAGTCACATAAACAACTACATATTTTTCACTTAGGGGAGGCCAGTCAGGACTTGCCTTCAAGAAGACAGTAAAGGTGAGAACAGCTGGGTATGTGACTTCTCCCTAGGTCACCAAACACCACTAACTAAACAAGACACATCCTGCCCTAAAGGTTTGAAAAGGGTTTTATTTTGTAGCCTAACCTTTTAAACATACACATACACTTTGACACACTTAACTCCTTACAGGGAAGTAACAAAAAATGCAAATTTATGATGATAATGTAATAGAGCAATAGCAAGCTTCTACTGAGCTCTTCCTATATGTCAGGAAACCTTTTCCAGTGTCTTAAGTAATCCTAATAACATTCCTATGAAATAGGATGCTCTCATCTCCATTGTACAAATGGGGAAACTGAGGTGCAAACATAGGAAGGGAGTCGCCCAAATGGGTGTGCAACCCTGTGGGACTGACACTCCTAACATGGCCCCGCCTTCTTCCTGCAGGCATGGCTGGTCCCTAAGAGCCCACACACCCTCTGCCTTTCATTAAGGATGGGTTTGCTGGATTGCAGATTGAAGAACCCCTCCAAGGCAAGCAGGCAAATGCCCTGTCAGAACTCTCTAGAATGTGGTGTGGGACACACCCCTCCCCCATACTCCTCCTCTAGAGTAGGGCAGGCTGGGCCCTTCCTAAAGTGCTGGAAGTCCTGAGGACGATGTACCAGCTAGACAAAGACTGGATCTGAACGACTCAGACACATGGAGAGAGCGCTGGCCACACGCCCAGGTGGGCAGGACCAGGTGACAGACAGCTCCAGGGCACGGGTATCAGAGCAAACTCAAAGACGGGAAAGCCAGTGGCCCCCGGACCACATCCACATGGAGCCCACGCTCTTCCTGGGAAAGGAAAAGGTGCACTCCTGGCCACACGGACCAGCCTTCCAGGACAGGGACGCGCAGCGGGGGAGAATAACAGAGCATTCCAGGGCACAGGAAAGCAGCCTGCAAGGCCAGCGCGCACCCATGGCTAGTCTGTGAGGTCAACGGAGGCGTGCGAGGCCAAGCTGGTGCATGGACCTATCTCTGAGGAGGGCCACTGTGCCCAGCCCTGGCTGGAACACACCAAAGCCTTCTCCTTGGGGTGACTTCAGGGGACACGGCAGAAATAAAAACCAGCCACTAGGCTCTGGTAGGTGCCAGGAGCTTCGAGAGAAGAGACCAGCATGGGCCGCAGGTCTGGGAGGGAGACACCACCCTTACTTCCTCCCTGAAGCTTGAAGAACAAGAGACTGGACGAGGAAAGAGGACACCAGGAGGAAGGGAGGATGCCGGGCGCCTGCGGCTGGGGGCCTCATTCATCAACTAAGGACGCTCAGCACCGATGCTGCGTGGGCACGAGGGACAAACGCCGTGTCAGCCCTCGAGGGAGGCTCCCGCGCCAACGCTGGGCCACACAGTGGCCTGGGAATTAAAGAGTTTCCTTGATCCACTAAAACTAAGCGGGTGGAGGGAGAGGATTGAACACCTGCTTTGCTTAAAAATGTTTTCCCACATTTTCTTGAATTAGAACAGTCACTACTTACTGTGAGCTGACTACAGGGCAGCACTGCTCTGACGACCCTCTAGGGGATATTTCATTAAATCTGCACTACAGTATATTGGGGTATCCCTCCATTCCACAGATGGGGAAACTAAGGCACTGCACTTCGACAGCTGGCTCTAAGCCTTTGCAGCGGAATGTGAGGAGCCAGGCCCGGAGCCGGGCAGTCTGACTCCGGAGCCCACTCTGCCTGACGCCCTCCATAAAAATTCCTTCCACTTACTGTGAACGGCACCAGGTGCCAAGCACGGGGCTAAGTATTTATTGTCTCACAGCAGCCCTTAGGATAAAATGCATGAACTCCATTTAAAAATTTATATATGGACACTATGACATCAACTAAATTTTTTTAACCATTAAAAAAAAAAAAAGACCGAGCCTGGTGCAGAGGGAAGCACCTGTAGTCCCAGCTACTTGGGAGGCTGAGGCGGGAGGATCGCTTGAGCCCAGGAGTTCAAGACCAGCCTCGGCAACTTACCCGGAGACCGCATCTCAAAAAAAGAAGAAAGACTGAAAAGACACACGTTCGATCATTAACAGTGGTCTCTTCAGGTGTAGGTTACAGGCAACATTTACTCTTTTTTAATGTGTTTCTGTACTTGTCACGATTTCCGCACGGAACACAGCTTCCTTTTACAATGTTTTAAAATGTGATTTTATTAATTCAACTTAACACACATTTGGGCATGAAGAAACGATCAAAATTACAATGTTCCAAGTAGTTCTCAAGAATAGTAGACAGCCCTCCTGGCCGCATAACACAGTGACCAGGAATGACAAATGAGCAGCACGGAACTGGAGAGACAGAAGCGTGTTACCTGAATAAATTATAGATGATAATAAAGTCTTCGCAGAGTTCCTAAAGTAAAGCACGTCGGCCAACTTGGCTGAAACCAATACAACATAAATTTTTTCAATACGGCATGCCAGGATGGAAACTGCATCTGCTAACATCACCCCTTGCCAAGCACAACAAGCCTTAGTAGAGAATCCACATGTGATTCCTCTTCACCCTGCAGGAGGAGGAGGAGGAGGAAACAGCCTTGTGCACAAATGGGCCTATCATGGGTATTTAATTCATCTGTCCCACAGAACACACAAGAGGCTTAAGAAGCAGATACTGAAATAACACGCAGAGACCTCAGGACCTGGCTAGAGTCAGGAATGCCGGCTGTGATGACCACCACCCGTGGAGGGCCCACTGGACACCAAGAATGAAGGTGAGCGGTTTTTCATACATCACTGTGCCCAGGTCTCAAGGACAATCCTATGGCAGCAAGCCAGGGGCATTTGGGGCCATTCACCAAGTTATTATACTTGACCTTCAACTAGGAACATATGCAGTCACTAAACTGTCACCAAGAGAATGACAGCCCAGCTTAGGCCAGGGCCACTCCATTCCCACAAGATAATTTATGTCAGTTATTAGAAGGCTTTGAGAAAGAGCATGGGATGTTCTTTGGTCTTGAAATCTGCTAGCATGTCATGAGAATTTCTGCATGCTTGCCACTCTGTGATAGCTGTTAAAAGGCTGCCTCCTGGTGCCCCAGATAAAAAAGAAGAAAACACTATAATTGGATGTTATCGCTGTCAATCTTTTTTTTTGAGACAGAGTCTCGCTCTGTTGCCCGGGCTAGAGTGCCGTGGCGTCAGCCTAGCTCACAGCAACCTCAAGCTCCTGGGCTCAAGCAATCCTCCTGCCTCAGCCTCCTGAGTAGCTGGTACTACAGGCACGCACCACCGTGCCCGGCTAATTATTTTCTATTTTTAGTCGTTTGGCTAATTTCTTTCTATTTTTTGTAGAGACAGGGTCTCACTCTTGCTCAGGCTGTTCTCGAACTCCTGAGCTCAAGCGATCCTCCCACCTCAGCCTCCCAGAGTGCTAGGATTACAGGCGTGAGCCACCACACCTGGCTACTGTCAATCATCTTGAGTCTCCAAGAAGGGGGCACATCACCTCCAGAGAGGGAAGCGGGACCAAGCTGTGGACGCAGCATCTGACCTGCACAAAATCCTTTTTATCCCACCTTCCGAAGACCTGTGCCTGGGATTGGGAACAGGGAGGCTGGTAGAAGGGTTTCAAAGCTCTTCTTAGACCTTTGAAATCTTTCAACAGTTGGGGAGAAAAGTACACCAAGAGAGCTGAGAAACCAACACGAGTAATAGCTAATATTACTTAGAATCATAAGTAGTAAATACAGAGACTTTGCTAAAAATAAAACCCTCTGACTGATGCTGCTCACTGACACATCACAAGAACCTATTTATTAATGGGGGAGGGGAGGCAAGGAGAAGAGGGAAGAGGAAATTGCCAGATTTCTCCTAATCCAATCATCTCATTAAATCCTCCTGTGAACCCTTAGGTAGGAAGGCACACCAGTTTCACAGATAAGAGATCAACTCACATGTGACAGAAACAGGATTGGAACACAAGTGTGGCCGACTCAAAACCAGTGCTTATGTGACCATCCTACAGATTTTAGCCCTGACTTGCCTCAGATTTGCTGTGTGACCTCAGGGAAGTCACATGCTATCTTTGAGTCTCAGGTTCTTTAACGGTGAAATGACAGCAAAGCGCCTTAACTAATTTGCTAAGGTCTCTTCTAGCCCAGACATTTACGGTTTTATCCATCAGGGTTTTAGATTTCACGAGACTAATGCAGTTTCAAATATGACACACACCAAAATGTTAAGGGTTGACACACGGATCGCAACTTTTTACTTTGCCAAATGAAAGGTACTTATTGACACCTGCTAACATTCTTATTTCACAAAAGGAAATGCTTTCCTCCTAAAAATATAAAGCAGGACATATTCTCAATGAAGGCTGGTCCTTTGATCAAGTAATATTCAGCTTCGTTTAGCTTGCTGGGAATCTCAGTACATTAACCTTTTTTTCTTCTTAGCAAGGACCACTGGAACTTTTCACAGGCTGTGCACTGGTCTGCAGGCCAGTGTTTACGAACCACTGTCGACGCATTTCTAACCACGCTCACCCTAGGACATAAAATTTATTGCTGTTCCTGGCACACAGAAAGAACGCAAAGCATTTTAGTTGCAGAAATAAGCTGGAATATTGTGACTTATACAAATCAACTATCGAGACTGCTAAAGAGAACACTAATCATCATAAAAATGTATTACTTTAATTTATCATTATTACTATTATTATCAAGTCAGTCAAAGTGCTCGGTGCTTCACACGCATTAGGTCATTTATTAATAATTCTCCCAATCCAACTTTGGCCCATTTTCTATCAAGGTGTGCAGTTCCCCAGGGGCACAATGATAAGGAAATATTTCAGATTAGAAAAAACAGATTTTGACATATTTCATGGCTCCAAGTGGGAAAATACACACACAGAGACTCTTTTTAAAGCACTGTTGCTCTGAGAAGAGCAACTGGAAGTTATACAGGAGCAACTAAAATAAACACACACACAGTGTCTTCCTTGCAGACTAACTGGTCAGTGGAAGAGGCAGGTGGCCCACAGCCAATGACCTCAGTTGCTCAATAAATCCCAGGAAAAGACCCCGTATGAGGTCACTGCTGTCATCCCAAGGCTATAGGTTGAAGACAGTCTAGGACCCAGGATAAATGTAATTGAGCCTTTACCAGTCACTGCCTCAGTTTACTCATCTGCAGAAGCAGTGGTTCCCCACTTTTAAATGTCCTTCCTGCCTCATAAGCAACCCTTGTTCAGCTTTAAACCTCCCCTTTTCCCTGAGACCTTCTCTCACTGTTTAATTCTCACCAATACCTTTCCAAGGAGTGAACGAAGCTAACATGTGCAGAAGGTTCCAAGAATTAAATGTGAAAACAGTAGAGCTGGAGGAGACCCAAAACATTATTATCTTACCACCCTACCCCCAGAACCCTGGCCCGGTTTTTAACACATGAGAAAACTAAGGTGCACAGAGACAGGAACTTGTCCAAAGCCACGTGGCTGGAAAGGCAAACCCATCATTCAGACAGGCATCTCCTGACACAGGGGCCACTGAAAAAACACTAGTCACCCACCGAGAAAAGAAGCCTGGGTGATCTACGGGACAGCTCCAATCCCTTCCACGGCCCACGGGGCTCTGTCTTGAACAGTGCTTCTTAAACTTTTTGCTCTCAGGACTCCTTATACTCTTAAAATTATCAAGGACCCCAAAGAGGTTTTGTTTATAATAAATCTATTACCTGTTAACATTATTAATAACATTTTTATGTAAAAATGACAATATTCCTCAAAATTTAAAAAAAGTGCCATTATTTTAGATTTTTACAAATCTGTTTAATGTCTGGCTCAGTAAGAGACAACTGAATTCTCTTATCTGCTTCTGCATTTGCTCTGTTGTAATACGGTTTTTAGGGGATGAAGTACATGAAGAAATCCTAGACTCACACAAACATGCAATTGGGAAAGGAAGTATTTCATAGCCTTTTCAGTAATTGTGCATATTTTTCACTGATGCTACACCAAAACTCAATAAGTAGTTGGTAGTTATTAAAAAGTTAGCTGCAATGACTAAAACTATGGCAGTGAACTTTTCCTATTCTGTTATGTGAAAATCCACTGGTCTTTGTATCCACTGCACTTCGGGTTTTTGTTGTTCTTTCATTAAT
Organism: Indri indri; assembly: GCA_004363605.1. Lineage (NCBI taxonomy): Eukaryota > Metazoa > Chordata > Mammalia > Primates > Indriidae > Indri > Indri indri. Next base: position 6,923 of record RJWJ010023399.1, read on the forward strand.
TGACAAATAAAAATTATATATATTTACAATGTACACACTGCATATGACCCTGCATAGCTTTGTGTCATCATGCATTGGTTACATGGAAAATATCAGTTCAATGAAATTTGCACACATGAGAGAATGAAAGTGAAAAGGCAAATAATATGTTAGCTATTATTATGAAAATACTTTTGACCTCACAGACGCCTGAGAGGGTCTCAGGAATCCCCAGGAGTCCCAGGATCACTCTTTGAGAACCATAAGTCTAGACTAAGATCCAAGAACTTTACACCCACTAGATATAAGTATTCATTCATTCATTCATTCCATGAATATTTACTAGGCACTGACTATGTGCCAGCAACTGACCCAGGTGCTGGAAATCCATCAGTGAGCAAATCAAAGCCCAGACCTCATGCAGCTCGCATTCTCACGGGGGAGGCAGACCATATACAAATAAACCCCTACATTTATACTATAATGTCAGGTAGTAGTCAATGCTAGAGGAAAATAAGAAGCACTGAACCACTAGACATTTGCACATGGGGGATGTGGTTTGCCTAAGAAGCTTAATTCAGCCAGCCCAAGATTTGCTAATTTGAGGGTTTCACAATAAAATATGGGTTTTTCTTAAAATACCAAAATACTTGCGGACATAGGGGGCTGGGGGAGGGACCTGCCCCAGAAGGGTTGAGAACTCACCACTGAGGCTGGATTCCTTTCCGACTGCTCTAGGAGGGATAAAACCTCAGAGGTCACCTCACTTAGAGGCTTCCGCCCCTCCGATGGGCCAAGCACACCCTCTCTGTGTACACAGCGTATCACTTCTGCACCCCCTGGCCCTTGGACAGCACATTCGCACACACTACCTCGTATGAGTCTCGCATGAGGTGGCCGAGGATGGATGTTATTCATCTATTTTACAGATGAGGAAACTGAGGCTGGGAGAAGTTAACAAGAGCCACACCTTTTAAGTAATGCATGGTTCATTCCACCATACGAATTTTTACCATTTCCTTAACCTCTGACGTTCCTTCATGTAAAGAAGAGAAACTGGATGAAACGTTGAGAACAAAGGTAAAGCATCCTCATGTCCCCCCTTCTCAAACAGCAAGTCAAACCTGTGCAGAAGACAAGAGAGAGATGGGGCCTGACGCTTAGCAGGTGCCGGCACGTGGAGCTACTGGCTCTGTAAGTATTTATGGAGACCTACTCTGGGTCCAGTGCAGCTCTGAGCAGTGGGGATACAGAGAAGGAAAAAGACCAAGTCCCTGCCCTCTGGGAGCTTATATTCTAATGAACGGCCATCAGCACAATACTAAGAGACCATTCACCATGTGCACGCTCAAAGAGTGAACTCCAAAATTTGAGCTTCCTGAGACTTATCAGTAGCATCTGACCAACAACAGAGCCCTGTGTTCAATCTTGACAGGAGAAGAAAGAAGCTTTATCACCATGATCCTTCCCCCGCACCCACCTGCCCATTTTACAGAGGGAAAAGCAAGGCCAGGGCCCAGAAGCCACTCCCTGCGAATCTCACAGTGAGTCAGTGGTGGGACTGGGGGGGACGCCAGCTCCCCTGTCTTCCTGTGAATCCCCGGCCAGCCGCAGCCCGGCCCCGTTCTCTCTTTTTACATCCCAGGAGGCCTCCTTGAACAACAGCCACGCATTTGTGGGGACCGACCAACACACAAGCCAGGCGGGGAAGGGACTATTTCAAGAGGAAAGGGTCATATATAGCAGCGGCCCTCGGTGGCCACCCAGCGCACAGCACAGCCAGCCCCACGGCGTCCGCCAAGCCCCAGCCCCACATCGCGCTTCCTCTCCGCCCTGCTCGCCTTGCCAACACGGTTCCCACCAAGGTTTTAAAAAGAAGTGGAAGTTCCCTTCTGCCTGACTGGCCAGCACATTCCACTGACTCAGACTGTTCTGGGCACCACGGAGAAGACACTGTTCATTTTCCCTGGGCTGAGAGCTGACCCACATCCGGACCTGTCGCCGGCAGGAGGGAGCACTTGGCGACTCGGCACAAGCAAATGAATGGAGTGCTATTTTTAATGTTCAGTTCCTGTCTTTATTCCAGAAGGCTTGGCACCTGAGCCAGGGGAGCTGCAAGTGTGGCTTGCAGACCACCCGCATCAGAAACACCTGGGCACTTTCAGGGAAATTCAGATTCTGTGGTTCCCGCCTCAAACCTAGGAGTAAATCATGGGGGTGGGGCTCAGGAGTTTAAATCTTTAAGAGGCTCCTTAAGCTACACGGTTTGAGAATCACTGACGACCGGGGTCTGTATTCACTCATTCATCTATTCACTCAACATCACTGAGTGTTCCAGCATGCACTGTGCTAAGGAAGCAGGAATACAAAGGTAAATGCCATGTGCTCTTAGCCTTAGGGTCCGCGGGCTAAAGACAGAGCACGGAGCTCAATGGTGGGGAAAAAAATCAACTCTGCCTGCGGGGTCAGGGGCAGCTTTACAGAGGAGCAGCCCCTGGAGCGGATGCCAAGAATCGTCATTCCATACCCTGGCTGGCCCGTGCACTCCCTTTAGCTTGGCCAAAGCCAAGATGGTGTCCAACCTGTACCCACCTAATCCTGTGCCTTCCTGACTTCTCGCAAGTACTCAGTACACGTTTGATAAATGCATGGAAACCCAGGACGGACTGGACACTGTGTGGGAACAGGAGCGAGGAAGCTACTTGGGACAGTTCTGTGTGCACTCTGGGTTAAGAACACCGGCTCTGGAGTCCGTCCTAGATTGACTGGGATCCAATTACCATCTCTAGTTATTAGATCAGGAGCAGGTAGCCTTTCTGAGCCTCCCTTTCCTCATTTGTAAACAGGAAAAACAGCTACTTCCCGTGGTTGTAGTGAAGATTAAACCTGCATGTAAAGCATCTGGCACATGGTATCCACTTGTAAAAGTTAAAATTTGTTCGGTGGTAACAATAATAAAAGGCCTGAGATTAAATCCAAGTTCCAACACCTTCTAGCTCTGGTAACTGCATCCATCTTGGGCCTCGGGTTTCTTATCTACAAAAAGAGAGGCTTAGAGCAGACTCTAAAATTTCTTCTAACAACAAGACTCCATTTTTCTAAAGGTGGTAAGACACTTTTGTCCCCGGATCTGTCCTTCCCTCCGACAGCATCTGAGATGCCTACTCAGCATCCCTAACCCTGTGGAAGTCATGCCTTCTCCCCACTGGGGACATCCTGAGGGATGTTTTGCTGTCCTCTTGGGCCTCCCTTTTCTCCCTGTGCTTCCTCTTTGTATCTCTTCATATTCCAAGAGCTCAGTGCACTGTGCTCCCCCCTCATCCCCGCAGCAGGCACGGAACAGTAGGGAAGCTGACCTCCTGGCCTTCTCCTCACCCTAAAGGAATCAGCAGCTTCCCCTCTCACCCCAAAGGCAGCGGGGGAAAGCGTCAACACCAGCCAGAAACTAAGAGCTCCAACTTCTTAGGTCCTGACCTAGGCACAGACGCCCTTGAGAGGCTGCAGCTGGGTAGAAGTCGGCCTCCCGAGGGCCGGTCCTCCTCCACCTCTCCTCCTACCTTCTCTGCAGTCACCTCCAAGAGCCTCCGTCAGAGTCAGGTGTGGACCTCCGGGCTTCACTACCCAGTCTAGTCCCGCTTCATCAGCAACCAGCAAACTGTCCAGCCATGAGACCCACATTGAGCCTAGAACCACCCAGGAGTTTGGGTGTACTCTGAGACTAGCTCAAACCCCCTACCCCATCGTGAAAACACAATCCTTTTTCCCTTCTGCGTATCTCGAGCACCATCCCTCTCAGAAGAGAAAAAACTAGGCTAGGCATGATGGCGGCTCATGCCTGTAATCCTAGCACTCTGGGAGACCAAGGCGGGAAGATTGCTTGAGGCCGGGACTTCAAGACCAGCCTGAGCACAAGAAAGACCCCCGTCTCTACCAAAAACAGAAAAAATTAGCCAGGCAAGGTGGCGCACACCTGTAGTCCCAGCTACTCAGGAGGCTGAGGCAGGAGGATCACTTGAGCCCAAGAGTTGGAGGTTGCAGTGAGCTATGGTGACGCCACTGCACTCTAGCCTGGGGGACAGAGCAAGACCCTGTCTCAAAAAAAAAAGAAGAAGAGAAGAAACTATACTGCATCTTCCTCTGACTGTCCCTGATCCTTTCCAGTCATACTCTCTCTCACCCTGGCTGGTCTACACCAGAGGTCAACAAACTTCTTCTGTACAGGGCCAGAGAGTAAATACTTTCACCTTTGCAGGCCCTACGGTCTCTGCTGCAACTACTCAGGGCTGAGACGGTTGTGTGAAAGCAGCCATGGATGATACATAAATGAATACACATGGCTGTGTTCCAAGAAAATTTTTATTTATGGTCACTGACCTTTGAATTTCACAGATTTCCACACATCACAGCATATATTCTTCTTTTGATTTTTTTAATCATTTAATAACATCAAAACCATTCTCAGCTCTCTGGCTGTGCAGAAACAGGCGGCAAGCCGGAGTTTCCTGACCCCTGGTCTGTACCCTTGTCACTTCATCTTAGACTGCAGCAATGTTCTCCTACCTGGCCTTCTTGGCACCTCTCACTGCCCCTTAAATCCATCCTGCTCTCTCCTACTCAGACGCATCTTCCTGAAAATTCCACTTTAACCACTTCACTGCTCTTCTAAAAATGGCCGAACAGCATGGCCGGCACTGGAGGCCCATCTCCAAAGGGCTCCAGGACACTTTGCCACCCTTGTTTCCTAACAACATGAACTGCCTAATCCCATCCTCTTCAGTTTTGCACATAAATTCCGTGCCCACCTTTATAGAGTTGATCTCTTCCCCGATCGCCAACCCAAACTCAGTCTCAATTCCCATAGCACTTGGTTATGCCGTTTCCTTGGCCATTGAAGGGCTCACAGTGTGCAGGGGCAGAAGTGTGAACAGATAATTCCAGTAGAATAAAATAATTATATATAATATAATATTCGTTGTTTGCAAGGTTACAAATAGTTGGAGAACAAAGCAACCAGCTGAGGGAAAATTAGGGGGAAGCCTCCATAAAGGATTTAACCCTTGAACCAGGTCTTGAAGGGTGGATAGGATTCATCAGCCACTAGGAATGAAGTCAGAAATTGGAAGCAGAGAAAGACACGTTCCATGTGCAAAGGCACAGGGTGGCGCAGGGGGCGGTGAGATGGGCAGGTGGCAGGATGTCGGATCAGGAAGAGCATGGCATGCCCAGTAAGCTGTGGGGGAGGCCTGGCATGGTGCTGAGACACAGAGTAGGCCTTCAGGAAATATATTTTAGGACGACCATAAAAACTGGGAGGGCTCCCTTTCTCATTCCTGGAAGAGTCAGTCACTCCCAGCCTCAAAAAGTCAACAAACAAGAGCATCAAAGGGTCACTGGTCTTTAATCTCGCTCTCTTCTCTGTCAGCCCACACCCACAGCTCCAAGAGCTGGGTGTGAGGTCTCGCCGGGCCCAGGCCCTGTTTTCTGCTATGTAACATGCAACCCCACTCAGCCACCTTGGAAATGCTGCACACGAGTTAAGCCTATATTTCTATCCTAAACTCTGGTAACTAGGACAAAACAGTAAAAGTCTTTTTTTTTTTTTTTTAAAAGAAAAAAAACACATTCTTTTCTACCAATTGTAAAATCACTTTCATTTTTTAAAGATATCCTGCATTTTTTTGGAATTGCACTAGCTTGTGCTTGATTTTTCTTTTTTTTAAGAAGCAGATGTTTCTGTAACCTTCCCCCCTGCCTTCCCATTTAAAGGGATTATAAAAATAGAAGTCCCAAAAAACTCTTAAATGCAACCGCCACAGGGTCTTCCACTGACGCTGATTCCTACAGGCTTCAGTGGCAAGTATTTCTGGGCCAAGGGGGCTTTGAAGTCAACTCTTTGAAGTGAGCCTGGCACTTTCTCAATACTAAAGGAAGTAAAAATGGAAGCTAAAAAATAGGAAGGAAGACAGAAATACAAGAAAGAAAAAGAGGAAGGAGGCAAAGCTCCCTGATTGCATCCCTTACCCAGAGTAACTCCAGATCACTTGATTTTATGGATAACAGCAAAACATGTATGTACCAAGCTCTGTGTTAGGCGCTACTGGAGAAACAAAGAAAAGACAGTGTCACCTTCCGTAAGATTATAAGTTATTGAAACAAGGTCAGACAAAGACATAAACGCTAATACAACAGCAAATGTAAAAACCACCATTAGGGAAACAGAAGAGGTAAGACACCCATGCTCAGGGAAAACCTGCTAAGGTCAGGCCCTGTGTTAGGTGCTCCAGCTACACTGTCTCATGAGAGTTACATATTCTCTGCCCCATTTTATAAGGCTCCGAGAACATGAGTTGACCCACCCAAGACCATTCCTCACATGACAGGCAGGATCTGAACCAAAGTTAAGCCACCATGTTCTTCGCATGGGATAGTTCCAATAAGAGAAAAAGTACACCTAATTGGTGGCTTGTTGGTGGCTAGTTGGTCCCTAGTTGGGATTGGGGAAAATTTCAACCATGAGAGGCCTCATGAACAAGGAGGCCTTAGAGATGGAAACTGGATGACCAAGACTTCAGCTGGGAAGGAAGAACATTCCATGCAGAAGGCTCAAACATCTGGCCCCTAGAGAGAAGACAATGAGCAGGCCAGATGAACTGGAACTCGGGCTACGTCTCAGGGACTGAGGCTATAAAAGGAGAGGGTGGCAGAGGGTGTGGAATGCCAAGGTGAAAATGGCAGAAGGCAGCAGCCACCAAGGGCTTCGCAGCAGGTAAGGGACGTGATGGTAGGACACCAAAATATTCTCCTCCATGGTCTCTGGGAAAGACGTTAAGAGGCCAGCATGTAGCTGCTAGTTGTAAACAAAGACAAAAGAATCTTAAAAATTCAACAGTCTTCAACTATCCTTTATGTTCTCCTCCTTAAGCTAATGTCTCATCTGATCTGCTCTCACGAGCTCCCATTTGCAAAGGAAACCCAGCCACAGGACTGCCCCCTACCCACACTGCACCTCAACTGTGCTTGCTTAGTGTGCAAAACCTGCATAAAATATATGGAAGCTAAGATTCTTCCATGTTGTAAGCACTGACTCCTAACCTTAAGTTGCAGAAATCTGTATTCTCGCCAGTTATTCCAGCAAGTGCTTTAGAATTCTCAGAATTGCCTAAAAACTATGACACACTGTACTTTAGAGAAAATCAAATATGAGGGTCAAAAAACCTCAGAAGCACTGACATAAGGGCTTAGGTTCAAGGTTTCACCCAAATTGCACTGGTACAATGATTGATTTTTTTCACACCAACTTTATGAACACCTATCTCAGTTACAAGAAGAAAGGGTCTAATTAGACGAAGGCTCAGAAAGGTTACACACCTTGCCCAAGTTCACAGAACAGGTGGGGAGAGATTCTTTGCCACCACTTAAATAATGCCAAGTTTATATAAGGCATTGTTGCCTAGAATCTAAACATTGTTTATTAATTTGGATCCTATGCTGGGTAATTACAAAATTAAGCATGATATACCCGATTTTTATCCAGTAAAAGGCTCTAAATATACTCATGTACAAATTAGTCCAGTGTTCCAACATGCTAATACTAAAGACAGCTCAAATAAATTACTGTTGCAAAAACAAACTGGGAACATAGAACATGTGAAGATACTTAAGGTTCTCAAATTTAAAGTGCATTAAACACATTTTTTAGTTTTTAAAAATTAGGGCCAGGCGCGGTGGCTCACGCCTGTAATCCTAGCACTCTGGGAGGCCGAGGCCGGAGGATTGTTTGAGCTCAGGAGTTCGAAACCAGCCTGAGAAAGACCGAGACCCCGTCTCTACTAAAAATAGAAAGAAATTAATCGGACAACTAAAAACACGCAGAAAAAATTAACCGGGCATGGTGGCGCATGCCTGTAGTCCCAGCTACTCAGGAGGCTGAGGCAGAAGGATCGCTTGAGCCCAGGAGTTTGAGGTTGCTGTGAGCTAGGCTGACGCCACGGCACTCTAGCCCAGGCAAAAGAGGGAGACTCTGTCTCAAAAAAAAATTAGAAAGTTTTTTCTCTATCGTTAAAACAATTAAATATGTTTTAAGTATAATGTTTCCATGTAAAATATATTAATACATAAAATGCTGCAAGCTGTCTTCAATATAATATTCTAAAGATTTCTGAAGTGAATGGGTCAAGTGAAATGCAAGAAAAACCTATTTAACACAGCTACACAGATTTACTTTTAAATCACATGTACATAAAAATTTTTTTAACTAATAACTTTAACTATCCCCCAGAAAAAAAGGAGAAGAGAAACTGAACTGAAAAGTGAGAAGATGTTAAACATCCTTTTTTTTTTTTATCTGAAAGGAAAAATTGATGAAGGGAATTGGGAAGGGGTCCTTTTACTATGAGGCCAAAAATCCTAAATCTGGGAAGTCTTAAGCTCCAGTTGACTAGTCCACATGGAAGAAACCACAAGCAGAAAACAGGAGCCAATCACGGCAAAGGAAAATCGACTTGCCAGTAACAGCAATGGCCTGTGCACAGTAAGCACTGTGCTAAGCACTTACATATGTGTTACCTCTCCATCTTGCAGATGAGAAAACTGAGGTGAGCAGTTCATGAGAAACAGATCAAGCAGTAGGACAATAGGTGGGAGGCTGGACTGCCCAGAGCATCTGCTAAAGAAGGTCACCATCACAGCGGCAGAACTTCCAGAGATGCCCACAGTTTAGAAGAGATACTGCCAGTGGGGAATGACTGGGGCAGGAATGACCAGGGCAGGTGGGGAATGGCTGGTATGTCTGGGGAGGTTCAGCCCAGAGAATAACATACCAAAGGGAATGAGAGAGATGTGCATAGCTCCCTGTGTGTGCTCCAGGGGAACCAAACAGAACCAGCGGACACGAGGTGCAGGCCAGGAGACCGCCCCGTTGTAAGAACTCTCTGACCAGTAGAACCACATTAACAAGAGAATGGTATACGAACAAATACATCACTGAAGTTACTTCAGACATTCAAGTACCACCATCATCACTTTTGCTATAGCCACAAACCATCTACTCCATTATCTATGTAACATTTTTCTTTAAACTGACCTACATATTTTTTACTGAGATGATTTAGCTTCACCCTATGCAATACTATCCAAGAAACCATGAGGCTCATTGTTTTATGGGCTTTTCCTAATGTTAATACATATTAAAATAGATGACTATTGATTCAGGAAGGTTTAAAAAAAGAAAAGAGATAGCTATTAAAATAAATATTGATCTGTGTAGCATGCAAAATCATCTTGCACACCAGCAGTGATACGGTCAACACATTTAGAAACATAGATCAGAAAGAGTGAAGAAGAGCAGAAGGTCACTGGTTTTCAGAGTAGATAATTCTAGGTTGAAAGTATCCTGACTTTTTCTGTGCTTTTCCTCACCTGCAAATGGGTATGACACAGTGCTGTCTCTATTTGGGTGGTTTTTAGGATTGTTGGATTGTGGGGAAAAAATATACCCCAGTACTAAACACAGTGCAAAGGACCCAGTAGTTTCATCACTCTTAGCATCTGCTATGGTTTGAATGTTTGTCCCCTTCAAGATGCATGTTGAAATTTAACAGCACTAAGAGGCAGGACCTTTGAGAGGTGATTAGGTCATTAGGACTCCATCTCATGGGTGGTACTGGTGCCATTATAAGAAGGCAAGTTTGGCCCCCTCGTGCCCTCTCTCTCACCCTCTCTTTGTCCTTCTGTTTTTCTACCATGTAATGACACAGCAAGAAAGCCCTTGCAAAATGCCGGCACCTTGATTGTTGGACTTCACAGCCTCCAGAACTATGAGCGAATAAATTTCTATTCATCATAAATTGCTCAGTCTTGGGTATTCTGCTATAGCAGCAAAACAGACTAAGACACCATCTCTACTGATGTTTTTCACATCATTTGATAAGAAGAGTTCAATAAATGGTCACTGTTATTATTATGAGCTATTACATCAGTTCAGAACCTTGTAGAAGGTTCCCTGCACTGGACAGAGGGTGAACTAGACAGTGTCTAACCCTTCTTTGAATTTGTCTGCAGTTCTAGTGAACCAATAATTATGCAATCCCAGGAAAACCAAGTCCCTGTCCCTGTATGAAAATAGGAATTTGCACAATCATGTGACAGACCAGATAAAGGTCCTATCCTATAACACTAAATTATCAGACTTCCCTCTACATTTGAAAATGTCAAAGCCATCTTTTTGTTTTGTTTTTTTATTCTCAGGCATGATCGATCAAGAGTCAAAGCCACTTTTAATTGAAGAATATAAAAATAGTTCTGCCCCTCCAAACAATAATAACAAATATTTGTTGCTGTTGATAAATTGTCAGGGGACAAATAATGAAGTACACTTCAATAATCCATTTAAGAAATCTTCCACATAGAACAAAAGCTCTTAGCAATGGCATATTCACATTTAAACTCAGATCACCAACAACAGCAAAAACAAAAAGCCCATGGTGGGTGGGGGGGTGCGGGGGGGGGGGCCATCATGTAAGCAGGTGAATTTACTCAAGTGAATTAAACTATACCTGCTGAGGGGATTTGGGTAGTAAAAGAAAAATCATGTAAGTAGTGCTGGCTATTCCACCCACACTCTAGAGTGAGCCTGAGGTAGGAAACCTAAGTCTACTCATTGAGTTCTGATTGCCGAGTGCCATTTCTCACCATCCTCATGGTGATCTAACCTTTAAGGATATGGATTTTTCCATTCCGTGTAGCCCCTAAATACAATATTTTATCTGATGCTCAACCAAAGATACGGCACCTTTTCGACTCAGAAGGATTAACTGGCTGAGGGGGGCTTACTAAGAAATAGACGGTGAGTGTTCACCAATGCGGTAGATAAATATCACCTTGTGCATTGTATCTTGGGATAATTCAAGGAATGATTTTCACTCATGATTTTGACTAGACACCATTTCTCCCATAGCACTGACTTTCAAGCAAGAACCTCCTACAAATGAGACCCAAATCCACTGCATTAGCTGTTTCCTTGAACACCAACTTGGCATCATTAATGGTGACTTTGGTCCAAAACCAGAAGTACCATACAGTCAAGTTGCGTCTGTCCAGCATCATCAGGCAATAAGGCATTCCCTGTAAACAAACCATCAGTGCAGTTTTTATCACAGCCATTTGGAATTGCAAAGAGTCGAAAGTAGATACACATCTTACTCCCAACTGGTGTCTCTTCCTCTGCACTGAACTACGGTGATTTCAAGATTGGATTTAAAGATCACTTCCTCTCCAAGGCCATCCTGGAATTCTGCCTGGGGCAGATTTACAATGTGAAGGAGCCTAAGAATAAGAGCAGCAGCAGCTATCAGGGTATGCCAGGCTATGTGCAAAGGCAGTTTCCATGCCTTTCTCATTTAATCTTCACAAGAGACCTCTTTCACACGGGTGCAAAATGAGGATTAGAGAGGGGAGACACCTAGCCAGTACTCCTGGAGAGAGGAGACGGCAGGGCCAGATTCAGTGCGTGGCTTATTCCTGGTTGTGTTCCTCTGTCTGGGCCCTCTCTCCCTTCTTAAAGCAGATCACATGGGCTCCCACCACTACAGTGCAAATGCCCTGTGGCAAGGTCCATGTCTTTTTATCTACTGATTCCCAGCCACCTGCACAGTTCCTGAGCTGCACCAGCAGATTTCGAGATGTTCATTCTGTGTTTCTGCTGCCTGCAGCAGGCCATTCATTCAGTCAACAAGCAGTCAGTGTAGCCATCGCTAACATGTCTATCTCAGCCCAGCTGCCTCTCCAAACAAGGAACAAAGAAATGATGGAAATCTGTATCACAAACACTGTTTCCCTTTCTTAAACGGAGTACTCCAAGTTTAATATGATCACCCTGACCTTTTGAGGACGCCCAGTCATATTAGCAGACTGTTCATACTGTGCTGGCTTAATATTTTCTAGGCCTGCTGAGATACAAGCCTTCTGCGCGCCCACTAGACAAAAAGCACAAGAAGGATCCCCGGGGGCTACAGAGGTGTTTGAGCTCATGCTTCTCCTTTTTTTCAGTTTCTCCTACCCTATCTCTGCCCCGGCTACCCTTCTTATTCTGTAGGCCTCTCCTGTTGCTTCTAATATCCTGCTTATCTAGATAGGAAACTGGAAGAACTGCACTTGTTGGACCAGTCTTTAAAACGTGAATGAAAAGACTCTCCTCAGAAAAACACGAATACATGCTTTGAGGGGCCTCTATTTTCGCTGCCTGTTCAGATTTCTTTTTCCTGTGGTTTGCCTCTTGGTGCAGAGCTGTGGTTTGGATAATTGCTGTTGCCTGGCCAGTGAAATCCAGAAAAAAAGCACTTCCTGGGATAAGGTTCTCTTCTCTTCCAAATTTCCATATGAATTCACAGTCAGAGGGCCCTTCCCTACCTAAGAAAAGTCTGAAACTTTCTTTCCCCGGACAATAGGATGTGGAGAGTGAAAGCAAACCCTATCTCCAGGTCCTACCAGGGGACCAAGCCTGGCATTGAGGAAGTCATCTGCACTGTTGCCAAAGGCACTGCTTTCCTTTCCTTCCCCCCATTGTTTGCAGAAAGGTGTCTTCTCCAGGCCAGTGAGGAAGGTTCCAGGCCGGAGGCTCTGTAATTGCTCTGGGGGAGGGAGAGGGGCTAGTTTTATCACAGGAAAGGGAGTCCTTTCCAGGAGGCCTCCTAATCCCTTCTCTCTCCAGAGGAGAGAAAAAAAGGGGGGGAGGGAGGGGGAGCAACGAGGGGACTGGTTCTACTTCCTTCTTTTCCATATTCCCCATCACAAGTTTCAGATTTTCTAAACCGAAACTGAAGATCTGCGTTATTCTGTTTTTGCCCGAAGCCAATTCCCTTTTTCATTGTGACCCTGGAAGGTGCCCACAAACATCATTTAATTGTGACTCACTTAACCATTTAATTGTGACCCAGAAAGGTGCCCACAACTTCCTGGAAGCCCATCTGTCAACAATACGACTGGAGAATTCCTATAAAACCAACCCTGACCAGTTCCCCAGGAGGCAGGTTACAGTGGAGAGAGATCTGGGTTCAAGTCTGACTCTTCCTTTGCAGGAACCTGGGCCCCGGGGCAGACTACACCTGAGCCTCCATCCACCACCCACTAGTGTAATTATATATGCTATGATACTTAATACATATAGTATGTATATGTATTACAAACGGAGGTCTGTAAGAATAGCCCTGTTAAAGTTTGGTCTATCTCAGAGCACCGGTGGAACAGTGGGGGGTTCTCACTTTCTGCTTTTATGCACCTACATTATTTAACTTTTTCCTGCAGTAGGTTTTACTTTTGAATTTTTTCCCTCCATTTGGCAGATGCCTGGCCTCCAGAGTGTCATTCAACCTCTCTCTGCCTTCTTCTCCCCGCTACATAACAGGGGTGATACCAGCACAATAGGTCATTGTGCGGTTGTAAGTCAGCATGTATAAAGTTCTTAGAGCCTGGCATAGTAAGCACCACACAGCGTCTGCCCTTGGTACTGTTTATAAGTAAAATAATGCATGAAGGTGCTCTGTAATCTGTCATGTGCTACACAAACAGATCACAGCAACAGAGAAAGACACTTACTTTTAAAGGTTTTTAAATCTAACAGAGGATATACAACTTACAAACAGGAAAAAGACTTACAGATGTTTCTAGAATTTAAATGCAGATCTGTGTAATGGGAAAAAGCTGGTGGGTACCCCAGGGAGGCAGGGAAGACAAGAAGCATGCAGACAGGGCCTGGGGTCCTGGGAGGGCAAACTCCTCCTAGGAGGGACACACACTGAGGGACTCAGAGAAGCAGGAAGGACTAAGTAACCTCAGCTGGGGCTGGGGAGAACCTCCTCCCCTGGCTCCCCTTTTAAAGTGGCGACTTGGGCTGCCTAGTGGGGTTCATTCCTCACCCCTTGCTCAGTGGGAAAACATTCCGAGGATCCTAGAGGAGGAGAAGACGCCCAGGCCATGGCGGGCTGACCCCACAGCCGCAACTGCCGCTGGGCTGCTGCCCAGTCTCGGCCCAACCATTCCCCAAAAGTTCCAACCCTTCCCTCTCTCTGAGCTAACCCAGCCCTTAGGGAAGGAGACCTCCGGTTCCCCAGGGGAAGGGCTGTGACAAAGCCAGGACTCAAGGGCCTTCACCACCTGCACCCCAACCCCAAAAAATTACACATGAAGGAGAAAGAGGATCCATTTGTCTTGTAGTCAAAACGGGGGTAAGAGGGGTGGGGAGAAGAGCCCATGTACTTTGAGAGACCCTGTTCTACATATAAACTAAAAACAGAAGGAAACACAAGCTGGGAGCAGCACTTAGAAGGCCTAAGAAAATGGTTTTTAAATCACCTCTAAAACTGAAACTGAACTTCAGGCACCCACTTAAGAGCTGGACTTTCAAGGAGCAGAAAATCAACTCTCAGGCAGCAAAAAAATCGCCGAGAATCAAAACTAAAGCCAAAATATGAGCTCTTTTAAAAAAACACTCATACACACATAAGCTGAGAATTTTCTACAACAAATGCCAGATTTTTAGCTTGGGAGAAAAACAGAAGCTTTTGGGTAAAATAAACAGAAAGGGGAAAAAGTTCCCCTAGCATAAACCAAAGGGAACCTCCTTCCCGCAGATTAAGTTCTGACCTTTATGTGAACTCGAAATAACTGGCTCATGATTTCGCAAAGCAAGAGGAATGGCAAGCATTTTGAAAGATGCTAAAAATCTTAGTTCTTCTCTGGCTTTTTGTTAGGCAGCCAAGTGTATCAGTCAGAGCAAAAGTAGCTAAAAAATGTGCACTTCCCTCCGTCAGGAAAGACTGGTGAGGCCATTGCAAACAGCTCCCCACCGCCAGCAGCCTGTCGGAACACTGCCCTATATGTGAAGACCAGAATTTTCAATGAGAACTGAGCAAGGAAGGCCAATTTCCTTTTGTTCGCTCATTCACCAAATACTTATTGAGCACCTACTATGTGCCAGTCACTATTTTAGAGTGGTGAGCAAGAGACTAAAATTCCTCTCCTCATGGGATTAACTTTTCCAAAGTTGGATTTTTAAATAAAGGCATCAGTTTTCTTTTGTACAACTAAATGGGCATCTAAG
Source organism: Indri indri (assembly GCA_004363605.1). Taxonomy (NCBI): domain Eukaryota; kingdom Metazoa; phylum Chordata; class Mammalia; order Primates; family Indriidae; genus Indri; species Indri indri. The sequence continues at coordinate 21,996 of RJWJ010023399.1, forward strand.
ACATTCCCTCACACCCTCATTCATACCCACAAATCTGCTCTTACCTGGCTCCTATTTCTGCATAGCTATTAGGTTATTAAGTATGAAAGGCCCGATTTCCTTAAGTACTAAGTTTGACAGTTGGTATCTCTGACATTTCACTTTGACACTTCCTGTTTTATTTTTATTGTGAAGGTACATCCTCAGTCTTTCAAACACACATTTTGGCTTGTGATTATCTTGCAAATGTTGTTAGAGCAATTTTTGTGAAACCACGGATAAGTCAAAAATTCATGTTATTTTTTTAATTTGAGTTCCATCGTGGAACCAATGCAGAGCATACAAGTCAAAATATCAATGAAGTGTTTGGGAAGGGTGTGGCTAATGAACGCTACAATGGTTTGAGAAGTTCTGTTCTGGTGATTTTAATCTTGAAAATCAGCCACGTGGGTGACCTAAGACCAAGGTGGACAATGATGAGCTGAAAGCTGTAGTGGAAGTGAATCCATCTCAACCCACACGTGAATTAGCAGCAAGGTTTGATGTTACAATTCCAACAATATTGGACCATTTGAAACAAATCAGCAAGGTAAAGAAGCTAGATAGACAGGTACTGCCTATCTAGCAGTAAATTAAAATGAATTAAACAAGTGTCAGAAGAGAAATCATCTCTAAACTTGTCTTTCTTTGCTGTCAGGACATAAAGGAAAACCATTTCTACACCATATTGTTACGTATGATGAAAACTGGATTCTTTTTGACTATCAAAAGCATTCATCACAATGGCTGGATAAAGATGAAGTGCTGAAACACAGTCCAAAACCAAATATTCATCAAGAAAAGCTACTGGTGTCTGTTTGGTGGTCCATCACTGGTATTATCCACTACAGCTTCATGAAATCTGGTCAATCAGTTACAGCAGATGTCTCCTGCAACTATATGGATGAAATGAGGATGCTTGTGATTAAGCAGCCGAGATTGGTCAACAGAGACAGGCCAACCCTCTTGCAAGACAACACTCAACCACATGTCACACAAACAATGCTGCTCAACTACAGAACCTAGACTTGGAAACTCTGTCATCCACCATATTCACCAGACCTTGCACCAACTGACTACCACTGTTTCCAGACTTTGTACCACCTCTTGCAAGGAAAAATATTCAATTCTCAACAAGCAGTGGAAAATGCCTTTCACGATTTCATCGCCACTCACTCTCCAGGCTTCTTCGTTGCTGGCATAAACAAGCTACCGTTAAGTTGGCAAAACTGTGTCGATAGTTTGGGCACATAGTTGGATTAACTGTACTGCTTCTTGTATGAGATATAATAAACTACACTTTTGATTCAAAATTGGACATTTCATATTTCATGACCTAATAGGAAGCCTGGAATGCAAACCACCAACTCCATTACCCCTGCATCCGTCCAGGTATAGACACAGACAACCTGCCCAGGAACAAATCTCAGCCCCAGGCTGGTAACGAACAGCTCTGCCAAAGGATGTGCAAAGCTGGCAGGGACGAGTCATTAAACAGGAGAATATATGAAAAAGACCTTCAGAAACGAGCTACCCCAGGGCAAAGCGGCCTTACTGCTCAATACTTATTCCTCTTCCTGATGCTGCTCCAGCACCTCGTCCACCCCTCACAGGCTCTTTGTGTCTCCATACACACTGAGAATGGTATAGAGGAGATCAATAGTTGCTGAACTGCCTGCCAATGTTGTTGATCATGATGCTGTAACAGTAACAACAACAGAGCAATGAGCCATAAGGATGTGCCAGGCACTTTTCTAAGAAGCCTGTAAGTTAGTGCCACTATGATCCCCACTTTACAGATGAGAAGACCGAAATAAAGAAAGGTTAAGGAAGATGTCCAAAGTCACACAACACGGAGTATTTCCATCAACTGTGTAAAGCATTCGGCCCTTAGTACCAAGCAAGGGGATTATTTTTCTCCAATAATAACTACTCCAGAAGCGGGTAGCCCACCCAGAACACTCACAGCTGCTCAAGGCCCCTCCAGGATGGGACTGGGACCTTTGTGAGCGGCACACAATGGCACATAACGGAGAGGTGAGGTTTCCAAGCTCTGCAGCTTACTCAGCGTGTGGCCCTGGACGGCTCAGGTGCCCTTCCTCAGTCTCAGTTTCCTCGTCCACACGATGGAGATCACGACGGTACCTCCCTTAGAGGTGCTGTGCCAGTGTGTGTGTGTGTTACCATCAGCAGCAGCTCTGTTGCGGCCACACCCCCACGCACAGCACCCACACTCTGGTCACACGGAGTCAATCCCCTATAGAGGGCTTTCCAGGAGCCCCACCCGTGACAACAACTTTGTAACCATTTGCCCAGACAGGATCACATGGCCACCGCTATGGAAGCAAGAGACGAAGAAATTGGGATTCAGTAAGACACCAGCAGTGTCCCCACGGTGGGGAGGCAGGACCTGTCCCCAGGCAGCACACAGCACATGAGGGCTCCGTGAGGGCAGGCCCAAGCCGTGAGCAGACTCTTCCTCTTCTGAGATTCCCTAAGAAGCCACTGGTCACAGAAGAGTTGAAAGCAGCGCATCATTCTGGAAGAGTGGGGCTGACGGTAGAAGCTTTCCTCTTTGTTAAGAGGCTGGGGGCTCCTGGTTGCTCAACGGATGCAGACCCTAATGAATTTCCAAAATAATATTTTTTCTAACAAATTTGTGGAGGCGTGGGTTCTAATAAAAACACTAAACAGCCTAGGAGCTTCTTCTAGACTTACTAAAATTAACAGGAGCCCCTAAAAGAGTCTGGCATTACCTCACTGGCTTCCAACTTCTCCTTCAATACTGCATGCTTCCAACTTTGTGGGTGGGTAAAGCAAATGTTTGTTTTTGGAACATACTGGTTTATTTTGCTGTTTGTGTGGCAACATGAATTTGGATTTAAAAAAAAAAAAAAAGCTTGTGCTTCTATAAGTTATGAAAAAGTGGCAGCTCACAGGAGCTCAATCTTTGTTTACAGTACACCATACACACTTTAATAGAAAAGAGAATTTTCGTAGAGCTTGCTTCCCGGCTAAAAACAGGATTTCTCAAAAATGTTTTTCAAAAGATAAAATTGCATTCAAATGTTATTTCGTTAATCCACCTCTTAACTCTCAGTTACCATAGCCCCCAATCATTTTAAATTTTACTAATGGCAAAAGTCTACTTCACAAACCTAGAGGGAAAAAACAGGCATATGTTCACTTTTGAAAGCCTGATGCATTAGAGTTACCCAAAAAGCAAGCTAATTTGGGGCCAATCATTCCATTTACCGGGGAATTCTTCACTTAACAAAACATCCCTTCCACAGAGAAGGCTTCCCAGAACCCCTCTTCCATAAAGCACCCTATTAACCATGCTCAAAGCTCCTTTACAGCCTCAGTCAAACTGGGTCTGATGGTTCTTAATGTGATTTGGGTTTGAGTCCACGTAGGCAGCAGGCATGGCGGTGAAGAGTGCAGACTGAGGACTAAAGCTCAGCTTCACCACATGCCAGGTGTGTGACCTTATGGCAATTATTAATGCTTCACGCGAACTTTCTTCGCTCCACCTGTAAAATGGAGGTGATAACAATAGCTACCTTGTTCTGTGGTTGGGAGGAAGCATGTGGCCCAGTACCTGCCACAGAGGGAGCGCTGTGCAAGTGTACACCATCCTCATCACCCTGTGAGGGTGGGGACAACGTGCGTCTTGCTCCTGCTCTGGCCCAGGGGCACAGAGCACAATCTCCAATGTTAGTTACAGGACCATATTCTATACCTATTAATACTTTGCACCAGACACTGCCTTAAGGGCTGCAGACGCATCAGTCAACAAAACAGATGAGCATCCTCACACTGCCTCCATTCTAATTCCATGTTAGAGGCAGTGAGAGCGATGGCT
>RJWJ010023400.1:0-25869 GCA_004363605.1 Indri indri
CTGGAACTTTCCACTTGGTTGGGCCTGTGTCAGTGCAGTAAGTGAAGGTACCAGGTGCGTGCACCCTGTAGAATTTTAGTCTGCAGAGTGTCCTGAAAGTTAAGTCAAAGGTCAGAGAGAGAGAGATGAAGGGTGAGAAGGAGATCGTGCCCCTCGACAGCCGGAAAATGCTTTTCGCCTCTCCTTCCCCTGCCCTTTTGTGGGGTGAGGGAGGAGGGCGGAGGGTTGGTGGCGTAGGATTGGACAGGAATAGGGTAGAGGGGACAATGGGGACAGGGATGGAGGCCCAGAAGGGAGGTCCCGTGGAGGCCTGAGGAAGCGTCTATGCCTGGGGACAGCCCTTTGAGTACCTGCCATCCTGGCGGTGGGGGGCAGCCCTCTAATCCAAAGGACTTGCCTCCGTCAGGGGTCCTCCTCACCTACTTCACGTACCTTAGAATCGTTTCTTTCTGCTCCTCGGCCGGCCTGATTGCAGAGGCTGCATTCTGCCGCCGCATGCTGTTCCCTTTCACTGGGACTTGTTCCTGAGTCCTCTCTTTGCTAAGACTAGTTTCACTCCCCTGCTGTGCATTGAATAAGCCTCATTTTGATCCTTGGCACGCGATTGGTTTATTTGAGATCTTGGATGCCAGACGCACCGGGGGTCTTGACAATATTGGCATCGTGCAACGTGACGTGGATCTTTTTACACCGTCTGCAGACACAGTTTCTGTCTGCTGTCCCAAGCTCTTGGAGAAGTGAGTCTTTGTGTTATCTGTCCAAATAAAGTGGAGCGTCTTAAAGCACCTCTGGAAGCGAGGGTATGAATCAGTGGTGTGCGGGTCTATATTTCTGTGGAAAATAAGCGTATGTTTGTTCGTGTGACTCTCTAAACTATATTTTCCATTGAGATTCTTGCTAATGACCCAAAACATCCAGGAAATCTGTCTTGCCTAGCACATGGCTTTCTTTGTGTGTTCTTTGTACATATTTGTATACTTTGGCACACAGTAGGTATTTAATAAATATTTGATAGGATGATTCATGGCCTGGATTAGCCTTAGCCTTTATACTCTTTCTTTTCCTCCTTAGATCTTCAATCTCATGAAGTACGACAGCTATAGCCGCTTCTTAAAATCTGACTTGTTTTTAAAACACAAGCGAACCGAGGAAGAGGAAGAAGACCTGCCCGAAGCACAAACTGCAGCGAAAAGAGCTTCCAGGTCCGGGCACGGTGGCTCACGCCTATAATGCTAGCACTCTGGGAGGCCGAGACAGAGGTTCGCTTGAGGTCAGGAGTTCGAGACCAGCCTGAGCAAGAGCGTCGAGACCCTGTCTCTACTAAAAATAGAAAAAAATAGCTGATCAACTAAAAAAAAACAGAAAAAAAATTAGCCAGGCATGGTGGCCCATGCCTGTAGGCGCAGCTACTGGGGAGGCTGAGGCAGGAGGATCGCTCGAGCCCAGGAGTTTGAGGTTGCAGTGAGCTAGGCTGATGCCACGGCACTCCAGCCCGGGCAACAGAATGAGACTGTGTCTCAAAAAAATAAATAAATAAATATCATAAATAAAAGAGTTTCCAGAATTTATAACACATGAGTCCCCAAAGAGCCAGGACTGGCAGCTTTAAGAAGCAAAGGAACCCACTCTCAGGACCGTGCAGGGTTTATAACTGCTTATTATGTGCAAGGACTGAAATGTATAAAACCCTTCAGTGGGGTCTGTATTTTATTAACTGCTTCACCAGTAAGCTTTGCGTGATGGCTAATCTTACATAAAATCAAATAGCTTTGAAGTTTTAGTTCCCAAGACAGAGATTCCTTCAACACTGGACACTTGGAGCATTTTCTAGCTTGATTAAACTTCATGTGAGGCCACAAGGTGAAACATGTAGCCACCTTTTACCTTGTAAGTCTTTGCCCCACCTCAGGTGAGTGGTTGCACATATCCACAGATTCGCTATGCAAATTGACTCAAGCATGCGTTGACCTGACAAACTCGGGCTGCTGGGGGTGTTGCCTGTCTGTCACCTTTTGGGTTCAATACTTCTCGAGAGCAAGTTCAGTGCGGGAGAAGGACAATCAGTCCCTGGCAGCCTCTGAAGCTTCAGGGAGCTTGTGTGTGTGTCATCAAAGGGTTATTATTTCTTGGATGTGGGTGGGTCCTGCTTTTGCCCAAGTCCATGACATTTCATGCAACACAGATAAACAGTTCATCTCGACAGCAACAAGATCTCAACCAGGAAGGAAAAAAAGACAAATGGGAAATTGTTCAGGGTCCCCATGGCAGCACGAGGTGGTGTTGAACAGGGCAAGTAGCACGAGGCATGCGCCGAGGGTGGAGTTGGTGGGATGGTCCCCTTCTCCCAGAGCCCATCTGGGGACAAATCCTAACCCTTTCCTCTCTGCTCCGACCCTGAGCTGGACTTCTTAACTCTGGCCTGAGACTTCAACAAGGGGAAAGAAATGCGGTCTTGAGGCCCACTCTTGGGTGGCGAGGCTGTGGATGAGGGGTACGGGGGCCAGGCTGCCCTCGCCGGCCCAGGTCATCCCTCCTTTACGGTGGAGTCCCCCAGGGCCAAGGTCAGGCTCCGCTCCCTTTGGATAATTGTCCCTGCCGTCTGCAGGGCTGGGTGCTGGGCCTTGAACTCCTGTTTGTACACACAAATTGGCCAGCCTCTGTTGGTTGTTAGCCTCCAAACTCAGACTCTCCCATCTGCAAAATCCCTGACATTGAGGGTGACGGTATGATTTATCAAACCAAGACGTTTCTGAGGAGAAGAGGAGGTGAGTTTAATAATTACACTGGGACAATGCCTGTTACAAACCATAAACTGGTTCTGTTCTGGGTAAACCAGTTTGCATAGTCACTCTACTGATGGCCCTCCCCTCCAGTGAGCTCTCGGGCAGTCCCCCAGCGTCCCTAGCCTCCTTGTCCGTGCACCGTGGTGGAATGCTTCCTGTCCTTCCGTCTCGGGCCTGGGGAAGGGATGGCCTTGGGGGAGCTGTTCACTCCCGAGAACTGAGGAACCCAGCTGGTCATCAGAAACAGCAAACGTGGAGGCCCAGCACGGTGGCTCACACCTGTCATCCCAGCACTCCAGGAGGCTGAGGCAGGAGGATCGCTTGAGCTCAGGAGTTCGAGACCAGCCTGAGTGACAGCAGGACCCCAGCTCAACTAAAAATAGAAAAATTAGCTGGGAATCGTGGTGTACACCTGTAGTCCTAGCTACCCGGGAGGCTGAGGTGGGAGGATCACTTGAGCCCAGGAGTTTGAGGTTGCGGTGAGCTGTGACGACACCACTGCACTCTACCCAGGGTGATAGAGTGAGACTCTATCTCAAAAAAAAAGCAAACAAAACAGCCAGAGTTAGCTAGAAAATTGCCCCACTGAAAGAAAAGCCTTTTTTTCACTTGAGTGACCTGAGAAGCTGAATGCAAGGGGGCTGGTGAGCCGCAGGTTAACCACGGCTGACTCCTGCCAGTGAGGACTGGCACCGCTTCCTCTGGCTGCACCGCCGACATGCACGCCAGTCACAGAGCCGAGACAGACACAGAATTTAGTTTCCTGTGGTGGTTGCGAAAGTGAGACTGACGTGCAGGAAATCCATGTAGCCAAATGGGTGCTTCCACCCAGCCCTTGGCTTTCATCCCTGTCTGTCCACCGTCCATCCATCCATCCATCCATGCATTAATTACCATTTAAATTGTGCCTGCCATGTGCAAGGGATCGTGTTAGGTGCCAAGATTCACAGGGAGGAACGAAGCAGCCGTGACAACCCGTGCTCCAGTGGTGTTTACAGGTATATTAGAACATAGGTTTTATTATTATGTGGGATGAGTGAGGCCACAGGCCAGGAGACAACTGCCACTGGAAAGGCAGTTTGTCACTCACAGTCCCACGCAGGGGGCCACACCACATCGTGCAGGGTCAGCCAGGAGGCAGCACAAGGGGGGAACGTGGGCAGGAACCTTTATTGTGGTTTCCTTGGGAAAGGCAAAGGGTAAGCAGGCTTAGGATTGGCTAGTTTGAATACTTTCAGCAGGCTATGGGGTATAGGGACTGTCCCTAGATGTCTGGTACCTGGCCCTGGGGCGATTGGGGCAGGTGGACAGTGGCCCAGAGTGCATATGGATTATATGCTCTGGATTGGTGGGTTTGCACAGGAAAGGTGCACATCAGTTGTTTACTATCTCTAGGAATTAGCTACCTTAGTGGTGGCAGTCCCTCCTGTATCAGTAAGGCCCCAGATGTCAAAGCGTCAGGATAAAATGACATGCTTAATACAACAGTCTGTAGGGGCCTCAGACTCTTAGCCTGCAGGCCCTGGATACATTTCGTTGTGCTCGATGGGGTGTATGTTTTAAATATTTCACTGCAAATACCTGACATAGAGCATGAGCATAATCTCCAGTTGGCCACAGGCCCCACCATTCCCTATTGCCTTATAGCAGGCCACTCACATATTTCTGTTATCTGCTAGCTCCATAGTTTGTGCCCTGATCTCCAGTTCTCATGTAAGCAGAGAGTACAGCCTTGGTGACCTTGTCTTCTGTGACTTTGCAGTCATTAATTATACCTCCAAGTCCACTTTGCTGACCTGGCCGGCTTTCTGAGAGTAAGTTGTGGTCCGTTTCCTCCCCACATTGTCCTGCCTTCTCAACTGCAGAACTCCCCTCTAGGGGGTGATGGGAATCGCCTCGCACTCGCAGAACCCCTTCCCAAGTGCTCCTTTCCCATCGCTTCATACAGAAAACCTCACAAACTGGGGGAGCAGCTATTCCTCCCGTTTTAGAGATGGGAACACCAAAACGAATGATGTGACTCATGTGAGTGTGCGGTTGTGAGTGGCAGGGTCTCAGGCTGGAGCCAAACCTGTCCCCTGACCCAGCTCCTTTTTTGGGCTATCCGCTGCCTGGACAGGGCCCCGGGAAGCCCAGGGCTGGGGTCCGATGGGGTGGCTGGTTGAACTCGTCTTTTCAGTGTACAGCTGGGTTGGTTTGCCTTTTCCCTAAACATCAGGATGTTAAGCTTCATGTTGACGCTGGCGGCGAAGGCATTTCTGTCAAAAAACACGAGCGAGCACTCGGTTCTTCTGGACACAGGCTTTTTCTTTCAGTCTCAGGTGAACTCCAGATAACAGAGTGACAGTCAGCGCGCTAAGTTCCCCCTCATGGCTCTGCTAGCGAGGACATGTGTCCTTTTGTGTGTTACAGAGTCGGGGGCTGATTAATGGGTACCCAACTCCCAGGCCCCGGCTCTCCATTTGGGAGCACGCTTTGTTTACGAGCTTTGCAAACTGCTAGGCCGGGCAGTCATGACTCACACTCACATTCTGTCATTATTTACTTTCGCTTCAGCTGCAGACTTCTAGAACTTGCATTTATTTAAGCACTAAATGGTCTTGCACCTAGAAACTAATGGCTTCCAGGGTTTTAAAACTTTTCTTGCTTTCCTTCACAAGGTTAATTGCATACAACACAGTGAGCCCTGTAGAAAGGCCGGTGCCTGGGCGGGGAGGGCAGGAACCTCCCCACACAGAATCACTGTGTTGAAATGGCCCCCAAACCTTGGGCAGAGCCCGGGGCTCTGCTTGGATCCCCACAGGCACTGCAACCTTCGCACGTCCAAAGTTGCTCAAGCAGAAACCTGGGGGTCTCTCTTCTTGGGGGCTCTGAGCGAGGGTCTCGCAGGTGGCGCTGTGCGCTGGGTGTGTGGCTGGAGGGGTGTTCCTGGCACTGTATCACCTGGAGGAAGGGGGCTGTCTCCCGATTCCCACGAAGCCACTGGGCAGGGGCGGCTGGAAGTGGCCTGAGAATCTCCTCCCTCCTCTCCTTTGACATCTGAGCCACCCGTAAGTCCTCCAGTTCAGAAGAGTACACCTGGCCGTGCTGCTCATGCGGCCTGGGCCCCTTCTGTGCCTGTTCCTTGTACTCAGCGCAACAATTCAGATCCTGCCTGTGGTCTCAGGGGCCCAGCCCCCTCACCCGCCCCCTCCGCAGCGCCCCTTCCAGCCTGGCGGCTGGTTCCGGATCCGGGAGCAGGGCCTGGTGCTGCTTTCTGCCGCCTCTGCACGAAGTGGCCTCCCCGACCCCGGCATGGCCCGCCCCTTCTCTCCTTCAAGTCTCAGGCGGTGCGCGAGCTCCCCAGGGCCCCTCTGAGCAGCCCCTCCACCCTCATGCCCCTCCCCGGCCCTTCAGAGCCCTGGCACGTGGCTGTTTATCTGTTACTGCTTTGCGACCTCTCTCCCGAGGAAAGGGACCAGGGGTGTTCACGTGTTCCCAGTGGCCAGCCTGGTGCCTAACCCAGAGTAGCCACACGCAGGCCCTCCGAGAGTGCTCCCAGAGTGAGCGAATGAAGGTCAAATGGGTCAGGACCCAAAGTGTTGGTTGATCTCATTCACAGCCTGGCATTTCGGTGTTGCCCCTTAGGAATGGCCAACCCCTGTCATGGTCATAAACATACAGACTGCGGATCAGAGAAGCCCACCCTTTCCTGAACGCCTCCCACGTGTGGGGCATTGTGCGATTTGCACCGCGGATAGTGTCATCTCGTGCAGTTAGTGTGACTTCCACTGTGTCAGTGGGGAAGTGATCTCCAGAGTCTTTGAACCTGCACCAGGTCACCGTGGCTCGTAGTTAGTGGGGTCAGGACCGGAACCTAGGGATTTTGGACCCCACAGCCCACCATCTGTCCTTACAGCAGGCTGGAGCTCAGGCCAATCTTTGTCCATCTCGGCTAGAAAATGAGTCTGTCTCTGCTCTCTCAGGGAGAGGGCTGCCACCCAGCCTGTCTTGATCCTTTGTCCCGTTCTTCCGCGGGATATGCAGAGGGGCCTGGCCCCAGCCAGGGAGGTGGACTCGATTCTCCCCTAAAAAGTCCTGTTCTGTATTTGTAACCAGTTTTCTCCCCCCTTAGCAATATATCATGAGCATCTTTCCATGCCAATAAACGTAATTATCCACCATCCAAAAAAAAAAACCAGTCCCGTTTTGAGATTATCTAGGGAAGATAAATGTTTCCCTTGTGCTAATTCCAGCACAGTTTATATGCTGTTTTACAACGCAGGCAAACTGTTTGCTTCTTATTTAAGCATTTAAACTCTGTTTTTTAAACTGTTATGGCATACAAATCGCTAAGAGTAACAGATGTCTGCTTGATAGAGTTGTTTCCCAGGAAAAGAATTTGCCGCTTTTTGGTCTCCAGAGGAAGGATGACTTTGCAAGTATGTGGCTTTTGGTATACTTGTCACCCCTTTCACCCTCCTAAGGGTGGGGGGAAAATACGGTGCCGCAGGCTGCAGATCCTCAGCTGATTACAGAGGCAGAGGCGAGACCCTGGCCTCCCAAGAGGGAGTATTCCTCTGCTTTTTCCTAAGTGAGCAAGGTCACCCGCTGTGACTTGGAGACACGAAGATGTGGGTCCACCTTTACTAGATGTACAGGTTTCCCCAGAACCTTAGCAGTGGAAGAACCTCTGTCAAGTATCATTATTATTTTATTGTTGTTATTATTATTTTACTAGTGGTTAGCATGAGAATGTTGGTTACAATCATGCCATGAATGTACACGGCACAGTACCTGGTACACGGGGGTCAGTAAATATTGGTGATTATTATGAGGCCACTGAGCCACAGAGAGGTCGTGTGGCCTGTCTAAGGTCACACAGGGAAGGGCAGCAGATTCCTGATCTGGTCTGATTCCTGACCCCCTGGCTGGGGCGCTTTCACTCTCACCCTGTCTTCTGCAGCACACACATGTACATGAAGGTCCCCCATGTTTGAGTAGCTAAAGGAAGGGCCCCAGGGCCAGCGAGCTGGGTCTGAATGTCGCTCAAATGATTGCAGTCTCAGAAGCAGGGGGTTCTCAGAGCAGGAGAGGGCGAGGGCCCAGAGGAGGACGTGCCAGGGCAGCAAGTGCGAGATCTTGAAGGTGGGCATCCCAGCAGCCAGGATATGGCTCCATTTCCGACCTGGAGCCAGGTCGTCCCCTCTCTGGGCATTTTGCATCCCAAGGAAGGGGAAGGGAATCCAATAGACATTCTTTGGAGGAGCCGCTCGGATCTCGGTGACTTTTCCTTGGCAAGACGAGGGTTTCCCAGGGAAGAGCTGCCTGCGTGCTTTCCAGGATGTCCCCCACTCCCCAGGCTCCTGGAGTGGAGGGAACTCTGGGGACAAGGACAGCCTTCCTGAAATTCCCGGCTCGAGCTCATGGGGGAGCTGGTGAGCTGTGGAGGGAGGGAGCTGCTGGGCTTCCTGCGGGAGGAAGGTCCCCGCAGTGCGGGAGGATCCTCCAGGCCCTGAGCACCCATCCTGGTCAGACCCCCTTCCCTCCTCCCCGAGAAAGTGCCCTGTAGATCCCCCTGCCCAGGTCCGGTTGTGAAGGGGTCTTGTGCTAACCTGCTTCCGAGAGCCCAGGTCCGGGATCGGGCAGCCCTGGAGCTGCCAGGTCTGTGCCAGGTGACCAAGGCCACCGCCTGGCTCCCAAAGGCTGGGACTGGACAGGAAAGTGGGACAGCTGCTCCCACCCTTTCCAGTCCCCACCGTTCAGGGCTGTTCAGGCAGGAAGATGAGGTTTCGAGGCACTTCCTGGGCTTGCTCTGAAGTTTTCTCCTGTCTCCTTTCACTGGTTTTTGACCCCTCCTGTAACTGTGCCCTCTGCTCTCTCCTCTGGCCTCTGCTGGCTCCAAAAATCCCAAATATCCCATAGGGCCATCGAGTGGGAGACTCTTGTTCATTTCATTCATTTTGAAAATCAATGTTCATTTTTTTTAGTGCTCGGATACAATGTTTTGATGTGAGTTTATTACTTAAAGAACAGCAGGACTTTGTACAATTAACTACCTGTGCTGAAGTTATAGAAACAAAGAGATCAAGAAATGACTGGCTGTGTGCACAGGGGTTTAAAGGTTTAAAATGGTTGAGATGTTAAACTGCTCCGTTTCCCATCGCTTTATTTTAAAAATCTGTCTCTAAATCCTCATCTTTTAGCTCGAGGTCTTTGTTCTGAAATGTAGTTATTATTTCTGAAGCTTCCAAGATAAGAGGCTATAATTTTGCTCTTTCCTCCCCAGTGAGCTGGGATGCATTTACGTTTTTGGTGGAAGGGATTTCTTTTTTTACTACGATATAATTAATGTTCAGTAAAGTATACACATCTTAAGTGGGCAGCTCAATGAATGTCCACATTTGTCTATACACATAACTCCCACCAGATCCAGCTACGGAATACTTCCAGCATCTAGGGTACAGTTTTTAGGGGGCACTGTCTTAGTCCATTCAGGCTGCTATAACAAAATACCTTAGACTGGGTGGCTTATAACAACAGAAATTTATTTCTCACAGTTCTGGAGGCTGGGAAGTCCACGATCAAGGCACCGGCAGATTTGGTGTCTGGTAAGGGCCCGCTTCCTTCGCAGATGGACGTCTTCTTGCTGCGCCTCACATGGTGGAAGGGGCAAGGCAGCTCCCTGGGGCCTCCTGATAAGGGCGCTAATCTCGCTGGTGAGGGCTCCAGCCTCACGACCGAATCCCCTCCCGAAGGCCCCAGCTCTTAATACTTTCGCATTGGTGGTTAGTTTCAACACGTGAATTCTGGGGGGACACAAACATTCTGATCATAGCAGGCGTCTTCTTGAGAAGTCCGCCCCAGTGGAACATTCCACGTGAGCCAGAGGGCTGTGGTGATGCCGGGGTGGGGTGTCGGGCGTCCCCGGACTCCCACTGTGCTTGTCATCTCTGGAGTCTCAGCTCTCGGCAGGCAGGAAATACCGAACCGCTGTCCAGCCACGTGGAGCGAGGATACAGTGGCCTCTCCTCAGGCGTGGAGCTCTTTAGGGTTCGCTTGTGATTTTTTCCATTAGGGAGATTGGTGCTGTCACAAAACCTCTGGCCTCCAAGGTGCCATTCTGCCTTGCACAGGCTCGCGGCAGAGTTGGGAGGGATTTTAGTGGATTTGTCCGTATTTTCACATCCCTGCCTCTTCAGTGCTGACACACCGCTCTGCTCTGTTTGCCACTAACACATCACTTTAAAAAAAAACTTTTTATTGGGAAAATTTCAAAACGGAAAAGTAAAAATACAATTACAATACGATCATCACCTTTATTTGAAAATTAATAACTCTTTGCCATGTTTCGTTCATTTTGTTCATGTATTTTTGCCAAATTCTTTTAAAGAAAATTAGACATGATGCTTCACCTAAAATAAGGCTATTTAATATACCTAATAAAATGAACAATAATTCCCAATATCATCTAACAGTCAAACTTCCTAAGCTATATAATACTTCGAAATGTCCATTTCTAAACCAGGATTCAATTAAGGAGCTGGCATTGTAATGTCTCTCAATTTAGACCAGTCCCTCGATATTTTATATTTTTTATTTTTTATATAATGACATTAACATTTTGAAGAGACAAGGCCAAGAATAGTGTCAAACGCCCTGTGTTTTGGATTTGTTTTATTCTTTCTTCTTGGTGCCCTTTAACTTGTATTTCCTTCACTTCTGAGGAGAAAATAATATCACTTATGCTGACATTTCCCATTGGTCCAAAGGTTCCTGGACTTTCTCAGTTTTCCATACCCTTAGTGTGTCTATTACTTTTTGATAGTGTCCTTAGGTTAAACAAACAAAAACAAACAGTTCCATTGATTAAGTCGTTAGGTCCAAGCAACTTAATAAGTATTTGTGTCTTGATAAGTATTAGCAGCTGTTTGAAAAAAATAACATACATAAATTGAGAGAAGAAAGACTATTTCTATTTCAATCTAAAATAACCAAAATTACTTACTACTGAGATGTGCGTGCCTGTGGGTACCACACAACTTCTTAAACTTTGGAATCAGATGGCGTCACCAGCCTAATTTCCTGTCCCACGTTGATTTTTGTGTGGTACTTACTTTTTTTTTTTTTTTGAGACAGAGTCTCATTCTGTTGCCCAGGCTAGAGTGCCATGGTGTCAGCCTAGCTCACAGCAACCTCAAACTCCTGGGCTCAAGCGATCCTCCCGCCTCAGCCTCCCAGAATGCTAGGATTGCAGGTGTGAGCCACAGCGCCTGGAGAGAGGCGTTTGTGTTAGCAGTTTCCTGAGGCTCTTTTAATAACAACCCACGCCCTATAGATCTCAAAGTTTTCCTCTTCCAAGTGATCTCCCTCCAGCCTTACTACAAGTCTAAATATAGACACACAGGTATCAATATGCCCATTGAACAGATGGGAAGAGTAAGACTCAGAGACATTATATGACAGTTACCTAACGAACATGGTGGTATTTGCGTTTACTTTTTCTGACCTTGAATCCAGCGCCTTCCCATGATGCATCACTACCTGCCCCGTGAACACCAAGCTCTGTCCATTTGAGCTTTGGCTTGAAGAGTGATCAAGTTGGTTTGGCCTCGCTGTCCCCAGAGCAACTCTCAAGTAACTTTGGCACTCAGGCTGCACTGTCATTCTGTTTTTTTCCATGCCTTTCTTTGCTTGTTGTAGGCACTTTTGAAAGACCCATTGAATTGTTTGTGAAAATGAGTGACAGTACATCTGCCAAAGCATCATGTGGGTGGTGGCATTCTGCTGTCTATTCTGTGCACACAAAGAAATGATGCTGCTAATTACATCTGTCCCGCCTGGATGTTCCCATCTGCCTCTGCCTGCCTGCGCAGCACGGCTGCGTGCGTGGTGTTCCCAGCTCAGACGGGAGAGGGAGGAGCGCCAGCCCAGGGCTTTATTCTCTCCAGGGCGTTGCACAGAGCCTAGGAAGGCGCTGCCATGAAGTCCTTATTCCATTTTGTGTTTTTGGTTGCTGGAAAGTGGGATAGGAAGGGAGGAACACGGTGTTTCTTGGAAGCAAGCCGAGTGGGGGAAGGTAACCTAAATTGCAGCAGAGAAATGAAACCTACAGTTTAACTTACAGCAAGTTCAAAGGAGATGGATGTTAGGAAAAATTGCAGGTGCTGTTCTGAGGTATTTGGGGTTTAGATGAAAAAGAAAAGCAAACAGACTAACTTGGCAGCTCGCTCACCCGAGAGCGGGCCTGCTTGTAGATCGCCCCTTCCAGCAAGAACCCTGATCTGTGGGTCCAAAGGACGTGGTAGGAAGAGGCAGAGGGAGGAAAAGGGGGCGATAAAATCTATTTTTTGGGACAGCATCGAAAGGAATTCAGTAAGGGCCCATCTCACTCCCCAGCCTTCTGCATGGAAACAGAGCGGGAGAGGTCAGGCAGCGCATCAGAGTTGTGGCAGAAGGAAGGAATTTTCTGATGTTCCAGTTTTGCTCAAGTTCAGGCTGTAGAAACCACAGAGTTTCTTAAGAGGTGGAACCAGTTCACTGGGCTTTTTTTCTTTTTCCTTTTTTTTCCTGGTCTTTAATGTAGAAGAAAAAAATGTTTCAAGATGCTACAAACCCTGCGACACTGAAATATCACGGAGGTCTGGAGTAGGAAGAGGCTGACTGACCTCTTTATTCCTCCAGTTCAGGTGCTGAGGAGCAGAGGTCATGGGACGTCTGTCTCTCCACGCTCCCCCATGCCCCCAACCGGAGCGGAAACTAGCGGTGAGCAGGGCTGACCCCCAGGCCTGCACCCTTTCCCCTGCGCCTTTGGGTCAGTGTAGATGTCACCCTCGTGCACACCTGCGTAAGGGTCCCCTCCACACTGCTTTGCTTAGCAGGTTTGTCTCTGAATGTTCTAGAACAGTGAGCATCCTTGGCTGGTGGACCAGGCGAGGGTTGGCCCGATGTGACTTTGGGTCAGCTAGGAGCACACTTTACTCTCAAGCCACGGAGGGCCTGGACTCAGTGGTTTCCCCACTCCGCCCTCCCAGTCCCACGAGCCTCGCCACACCCTCTCCCTGCTCTGGCCACTCCTGGCCAAGAGCGACAGGGGAGCTCCTTTCACAAGGGCTGAAGTTCACCCAAACTACCGCTGGAAACAGCCCCAGCGCGCACGGTGCTGAAGACCAACACGGCTGGTTTTCCTGCAGTGCAGGGACAGATCCTTGGGGTTTGGGGTGAGTGTCTAGCCCTGTGGCTGGCCTCTGGGGGAAGGAGACGGAGGGGTGAACACCAGGATTACACACAGTGGCGAGATGTTTTCACCAAGTGGGGTGGTGAGACCAGCCGATCGGACTTACATCTGCAATCCAACCCCACTTAGGGGAATGTGCTCCGTGCATGGGGTGGGCGTGAAATTGCCTGAACCATTAAAATGGGCATTTCTCTTTCTGTCAAGTAGGTGGAGTTGAATCTACATTAAATGAGCCTCCGATGTGACCTCCCTGCAATCGGAGACCCTCAGATGGGGCGCGGGGCCTTCCCTGAGCCCCGCCCTATGCACACCCGTCCTCTGTGATCTCCTGGGGCCCTGAGCTGACCCGGTGCAGCCCAGACTCGCCTCCCTCCTCCTTTCCTGAGCTGTCCCCACCCCGTCAGCCACGAGCTGTACAATTCTAGGACGTGACCTTCTGGAGCTGTCCCCCAACCCCTGCCACTAGGTAGGGGTCTGTTCCTTCAGAGGCCACCGCTCATTCCTGTCCCTCACTCCCCACTTTCAATAACAAGTATACATTTTCTTTTTACATATCTGGAAAAGAACCAATACATTTATTGGGTTTGGTTTATAGCTCTGCAAAAAGAAAAAAGTGTTACTCTGGCTGGTTTCAGTCAGTGGGTCGCTGAGGACTGGGCACCCTCTTTTTCCGCACTTGCTGGGAGGAAGAGGAGGGGCGGAAGGTGGGACAGGAACTGAGGGGAAAGGCAAAAGCTGGCTGGGAGGGAGACACCTCGCAGGGAAGAGCGTCCAAACCCCCAGGGGCTGCAATGGCCGAGAGGGAAGCGGGGTGGAGGGTTTGGGGGAATGGGGTAGTGGTGGGGGAACTTCTGGCCGAGGAGCCCTTCATACCCACCCAGGGACGGTCTCCCACGTGACGAGCTGCGTCCAGCCAGGCAGGCTGGCGAGAGCCAATCGTGTGCATCTTCCCAGGACCAAACGCCACACTGGCAGCACAGGCTCAGTCCCGATGGGAATGTTTCTGTCACAGAAATCGGTAATTGCTGCAAATCAGGCCTTTTCACCCTCCTCCCACAAGAGTCTTCTGTTCCACGTTCACCAGGTCACCACTGACCGTCCCCAGGCAGGGGTGGTCTCTAGTGTGGCTGGAGACCATCGGAGGTCTCTGGGCAGGGAGTGACGGAGGCCTGAATTCCTGGCCTCTGGTCTCTGATACATGTTTAACTCATAGAATTAAACAAGAGGATTCATCCAAAGAAACCAAAAACAGATTCCCTCTTGAGCAACAGGCAACCTGGACGGATAGTGAACTCAGACCTGGGCCGTGGAAAAAACCAGAATAGTTTACTTAGGAGAGAAAGCTCAAATCAATCTTTTTTAGAGAATAAAAAAATTATTTAAAAAAATTATTCCTTCTTGAGCCTTTTAGAACTTCCACAGATTATGTTTCGAAGCGTCGTAACGTCACTAACCACCTGCCCCCGTCCTCCAGGCACGGCCCCAACAGCCAAACTCACGGCCAGCTGCAAAGGGGACGAGGCCTTTTCTGCAGACCCTGCGCACAGCCTGAGCCAGCAGTTGTCACTGTCATCTTGCCCCTGCTTGCTGTATTACATTTAAATCGCCTAAGCTTTTCCCATTTACTTGGGTAATACTGGTGAATCATTTACAAAAACACAAAGCCTCTGAACTGCACTTTCCAACCTCAAACCCTCTTGTTGTTTTTGGAGACTTCAGTGAGCCCTAGGCCACCACAACAGGGAAGACTTCAACCTTTGTAGCTGGACCAGTAACTCAGGAAAGTTGACAATGTTTGGTCCTTGTCACAAGCCAAGAATGGGCTATGCTACGCAAAGGGACCTCTCTGAATCCCCCAGGACCTGGCCTAACAATCCACCGAGCCCACCGTATTTCCATTGTTGGTTTTTCCCTTTCTGTTGTTGCTGGTTTGGGCTCCCTTTTGTGGAGCTGGTGGAAAGAACGCTGTAGAATAAAACACTGGATGGCGAGGAAGTTGGCTGGGAGCTCTCGGTCAGCTCTGTGCCAACCTGCTTCCAGTTACAACGGGGCCTGGACAGCTAGAGAACTGGACGTTGCAAAGAGGTGGATTTGGATGGTCTCGACCAGCTGCTGAGGGGGCTGGGACGCTGGTCTGTGGGGCCAGGTGGCACCGAGGCAGCGAATACACCCCAGTGCTGCCAGCTGATCTGAGGCCAGCTGTGCCTCCAGCCGGGGCGTGAGGGCCAGCGCCAGGCAACGTGTCCTGCCTGGGCACGTCCTTTGCTCCCTGTCCCAGCAGAAGTCCCAGATGCCAAATAAGTTTCTGCCAATGGTGAGGGTCTCACCTGACAAGTCTGTCTCATGGCCCACACTATGCTGTTCTAGCCCAGCATGCGCCAAATAGAGCCGACTCCAAACCAAGGCGAACTGGACGGGCAGTGGGAAAAAACCCAGAAAGCCCAGTTAGCTGCCCCGCCCCGGCCCTGCCAGCCTCTCCAAGCCCCTTGGGACTTGGGGGCATGTCAGCCACCACAGCAGGGACACGGTTCTTGGGCTCCCGCCACAGCCCAGTCATGTCACCAATGGGAAAGCTGAGGTTCAGAGACTCACCCGAGGGGGCCAAGATCGCAGCCCAGCGGGGCAGAGCTGACACAGGTTTCGGCCCTCTAAATAGCCAAGGCAGCGGCAGACACTTGACCGCCAGCAAAGGGGAAGAGAAAGTAGCTGAGGTGGCCCCACCTCTCCCTTCTCTCAGGTCCCGACCCCCTCATCTCTCTCACTCCCTGACTCCCCTTGGTGGGCTGGGAGGCCTCCACTTCTGCACAAAAACTGCTTCCACTTGGGGCCGCAGCCCCTCGCCAAGCAGGTGCTCAGGGCTTCCCATTTCTCACATCGGCGAAGGGGCAGCTGCTGTCAGGGCAGTTCGGCAGATGAGGACACAGATGCGGCTCAGTCCCTTGCCCGCTGTCACACAGCTGACAAGTGGCAGGGCCGGGATTCCACCCCAGGTCTCTCTGGGGCCAAAGCTGGAGCTCTTAGTGACGTGTTCACGCCACCTGGAAACAATGGAAGAAGCCCAGAGAGTTGGACATAGCTCAGTTCAAGAATGAATGAGCAAAACCCAGGACTTAACTGTTTAGATTTAATTTTGAGAATGTTTTGCATTGCTGGAAGGTACAGCTCTTCCCGACTGACCTCACTGAGCAGCCATTGGCTTTGTGGCAGGTTTAGCGCCTGTTACCTTGTGCCTGTTCACCTGTGGTTTGGTACATTTTCTCCACGCACGTGTCTTCTCGTCCCTCCTGAACAGTAAGTTCCTTGAAGGCCCTGCAAAAGCCCGGAATTTCTCCCTCAGTAGTTCCTCAGCCAATATGTGGTGAATGAACAAGTAAATGGGCAGCATTTGGAACTCTGGAGAGGTAAGCTAGTCACAGAAAGGGCTGAGCGGTCCTCAAGTTCACCACGAGCAAATTCACAGCCACCGCTCCCCGTCCCGAGCCCGTTGTAGACATCGCTAATCGACCGAGCCACTCTTTTCCACTGAGATGCCTGGGAGCTTGATGATGTCATAGCTCATGAAACCGCCACCTGCCCGCTGAGGTAGTAGCATATTGTTATGCACTGTCGAAAGTGTGAACACCTCTGCCACACAGTGCCCATCCTTCTTGCCTGGATTAGTCTAGATTTCCTTATGTATACTGTTTTTTTTAATTATTATTATTTTTTTTTAGTTGTCCAGATCATTTCTTTCTATTTTTCAGTAGAGACGGGGGTCTCGCTCTTGCTCAGGCTGGTCTCGAACTCCTGACCTTGAGCGATCCACCCGCCTTGGCCTCCCAGAATGCTAGGATTACAGGCATGAGCCACCACGCCCGGCCTCCTTATGTATATTTTTTAAAATTTTAATTTTGAAATAATTATAGAGACACAGCAAGTTGCACAGAGAAATACTCTCAACCCACTTTCCATACAACATCGAAGACAGGAAATTTGACTCTGGTCCTGTGTGCTTGTGTAGTTTGACGCCATTTTCACACACATGTGTATTTCTGTAACTGGCGCTGCCATCAAGGAACAGCGCTATTCTGTCACCACGAAGATCTCTCTAGTGCTCCCTTCGTAATCACACCCGCCCCGCCCCA
Source organism: Indri indri (assembly GCA_004363605.1). Classification (NCBI taxonomy): domain Eukaryota; kingdom Metazoa; phylum Chordata; class Mammalia; order Primates; family Indriidae; genus Indri; species Indri indri. The sequence continues at coordinate 17,124 of RJWJ010023400.1, forward strand.
CTCCGTCCCTAACCCCTGGCAACCTCTAATTTGTTCCCTGTGTCTATAAAGTTGACATTCTGAGGATGTCATATAAATGGAATCATATGGTACGTGACCTTTTGAGATTGACTTTTTCCACTCAGCAGAATTCTCTTGAGATCCACCCAAGTTGTGCTGTGTATCGGGAGTTTGTTCCTCTTTATTGCTTAGGCGTGTGGTGGTGTCCCATGGGCGGGTGACCACGGCCATGTAGCCGTTCACCCACTGAGGGACCTCTGTTTACTTCCCCCGCCTTACTGTTTTTTCCTTGGCATTTTGGACAAACATACTGTATATTTATCTACGTGTCTTGTTTGTTCTCTGTCCCCCTCTATAATACAAGCTCCAGGACAGCACAGACTTTTGCCTCTCACGCGTTTTGTTGTGTCTCTGGGGCCAGGAAAAGTGCCCGGCACACAGAAGAGCTTAATAAACTGTGTGCAGAGTGAATGTTGAATGACTTTTACAGATGAAGAGATTTAGTTTTGGGGAACGTAAGTAACTTGCCCAAGGTTGCGGAACCAGTAGGTTGCAGAACCTGGCCTTAACCTGCTCTCTTGGTGCAAACCCCACCATCAGCCACCTGGGCCCGAGCGCTCTCGGGCTGAGCGTGGGCAGCGCGGCTCCTGCGTCTGTTTCTCTTGGCTGGAAGGACGCTGGCAGGGTTTTCAAATGGAACTTTACTGACAACCCGCAAAGCCCAAAGGGAAATAAACAAGGGAAACATGAGGACTTATAACATGTTAAGCTTATAAAATAAATTCTTTTCTTTTCCTTTTTTCAAAGGGATGTCGTATTAGTTTCCTATGGCTGCTGTGACAAATTACCACAAACTCAGTGGCTTAAAACAACACAAACTTATCCTTTTACAGTTCTGGAGATCAGAGGCCTAAAATCAAGGCATTGGTAGGTCTGTGGGGTGGGGCTGGCAGGCGGGGAAGTGTCATTTGGGAACTGTAGATGTCTTTGACCTATATTATATTGACATATGTTACATTAATAAAACATTTCAAAATAAGAATGAAAACAATAAAGGAAAATAAACTTAATGCTAGGAGACCCCACTGGACCCCAGTCCTTTTTCATGGCAATAGATGCTTTTTCTGCATCTATTGAAATGATCATATGATCTTTCTCTTTTGTTCTGTTAATAGGGTGAATTACATTGATCTATTTTAGAATATTCAACTAACCTTGCATTTCTGGGATAAACTCTATCAACTATTTGGATGATAAATGGGACTCGATTTGTTCCAATTATTCACAAGTTTTCAATATAATGTGTTCGTTCTTCAGAATCCTCCAAAGGTGACAGAGGGAGTTTGTCTTTTAAAAAAATATTATTATTACAAACTCCATATTTGATGTGTTTTAATCTATACCAATCCTTGGCCAATGGGAAATCCTTCAAGTTGCTCCTGAGTATTTTAGACACAATCCTCGTAATCTTTGACAGCTTCCTTGTTTTCTGGCATGACACGTGTGCCAGGCTCCTTGTGGACATTATGTCCCCAGCCCTGGAATCACATTTCTCCAAGGACATCTGGTTCCTTTTGGTGGGAAATGGTATTTGGAGACCACAGTCTGGGCCCCATGGAACTGCCTGGCCCCAGATTGGTCATTATGTCTCATAGATATGTATTTTTAAAAGAGAAAGTTTATTTTCTGTTGGATTAAAAGGCTTTTACTTCTTTGACATTATTTTATTTTTTATGTTTCCTTACTTTGAAAATATTTGCTCTTGATGACATTAACATAATTACTTGCTTTGCCCTGTAATATAAAATAGTTGCAGAATAGTAACACACATATTATTACTAACAATATGCTTAGTGAACACAGTTTAAGATTTTTTTGGCAGCCCTGTTTGTCTATAGGGTCTGCTCCACTATGGGAACATACAGTCACATTTCTGTGCTTTAACTTCGGGGTGTTCTCTGTGGGACTAGGGCACCAACTGCACATGCAGATAGATTTGTTTGTTCCATTTGTCTTTTGCTTTTTAGGAATTATTTTAAAGATTTTAGTTTTGTTTTGTAATTACCTAAAACATTGACCTGTGACAATGTTGAATTTTACCTGAGGCCTGTTCCCCCACAGAACAGTGAAGGTTAAAGGGATTCCTCCCATTCTTGAGTGTTCCAAAAAAACACCTTTGGCTGGGCGCGGTGGCTCACGCCTGTAATCCTAGCACTCTGGGAGGCCGAGCCGGGTGGATCGCTCAAGGTCAGAAGTTCGAGACCAGCCTGAGCAAGAGTGAGACCCCCGTCTCTACTAAAAATAGAAAGAAATTATTTGGACAACTAAAATTCTATATAGAAAGAATTAGCCGGGCATGGTGGCGCATGTCTGTAGTTCCAGCTACTTGGGAGGCTGAGGCAGTAGGATCGCTCAAGCCCAGGAGTTTGAGGTTGCTGTGAGCTAGGCTGACGGCATGGCACTCTACTCCAGGCGACAGAGTGAGACTCTGTCTCAAAAAAAAAACAAAAACAAAACACCTTTTCCCATATGGCCTCCCTAAGGCCACGGGTGCTCTCTTATTTACCTATGAGGAGGCCCGGACCCTCCGAATTCCCAGTCTCTGCCTCATAAATGATTAGCCAAGTGGTCTGTCCCCACGATCCACTGGAGCAAGATGCTTGTTAGCTAAACTCTGGCAAAGTGTCTCTGCTTCCTCCTGGGCCCTACTCAGCCAACTCTTGGCCTCAGACGGCAGGCGGTACCTCCAGAGCCCAGGCTGGCCTCAGCGTGGAACATTCTCCGACCTACTTATCCCGTCACGCCACCCTTTCATCCCACTTCCCCACACCTGCTTCTTTCCAGCCTCGTGTGCCCCTCTCTATACAAGGGAACCCCCTTTTGCCTAACCTTGAGACCCTTGCGGGTCGTATGGTCAACGTGTTCCCTTCGGCAATAGTCTCCGTCCCCTCCCCCTCCTCCCTTGAAACAAGCCTTTCGAATAGGTCTCTCTTTCCTGAGTCCTGATTTGTTTTTTATTTGACGCATGCTTGCGAAGTCAAGCCTACAACACAAGGCACATTCTGAGACCTTTTATATCTGTCCCCTCTCCCTATAGGTAACTTCTTTCTTTGTTTAGTTTTTGGTTTATCTTTTCATTTAAAGAAAGCAGATGCCAATGATTCTATGTTCTAAGAACAGCGGGAGCCAACTACCCGCACCTGCTTCCGTTTACAGGTAGGGGCCTCCTTCGAAAAGGGAGACCAGCGGCTGCTTTGCCCGAGGGTTCTCCTGGGATTTCAGTGAGCTGAAAGCAGTTGTGAACCAGTGGACTCAAATTTGAAGGAGCCCACCCCAATCACCTGGGGGGCTGTTAACAGGCCCCATCCCCAGCTCTCATTCATTAGGCCTGGGGTGGAGGGTTGAGAATTTGCACTCTCCCAACCTCCCAGGGCTGCTGCTGCTTACGCTTTGAGAACCACTGTGTTTTGTTTTTGTTTTTTGAGACAGAGCCTCCCTCTTCGCCCTGGGTAGAGTGCAGTGGTGTCATTGTTGCTCACGGCAACCTCACACTCCTGGGCTCAAGTGATCCCCCTGCCACAGCCTCTCAAGTAGCTGGGACTACAGGTGCGCACCATGACGCCCGGCTAATTTTTTCTATTTTTAGTAGACGGGTCTCGCTCTTGCTCAGGCTGGTTTCGTTTTCCTGAGCTCAAGTGATCTTCCTTCCTCGCCCTCCCAGTGTGCTAGGATTATAGGCATGAGCCACCGTGCCCAGCTGAGAACTACTGGTATAAACTCCCCCCAAGGGCAGGACAAATGTCAGAGAGTGTTTAATAATCAGAATGCAGAAGCTGGTGTGTCTGTAGACCTGGTCTAACATTCCAGTTTGGGGCACTCTCGGGCCTCTCTCCTCAAAGTGTAGCCCGTGGACCAGCGGCCTCACCTGGGAGCTTGTTAGAAATGCCAACACCTGCACTGAATCAGCATCTAGTTTATCAAGATGCACAGGTGACTCAGAGCTTCTTACAGCAGCAGAGGCATGGCCCTAGGCCTCCCGTGCCTTCTGGTTTATCTGCCAGTGGTAGTTGACACCCCTAGAGCGCAAACTCCGGAACTTACCCTCTAGCTGGCTGAACGGGCCTCTTTCCTGCTGTTCCCCCCATGGTAGCCGAGCCAGGGGCCACCACGGCTGCCCCGGGCCTGGGCAAAGCGGTACCAGAAAGCCTGACATGCTGCGGATTGAGCGCCTGTTCCCAGGACCCACTCTCCTCCCCTTCTTGGTCTCCAGGGATGGCAGGTAGCTCCCGACACCCCTTAGGGACCCCTCTCAGAGGGACGGCAGCCTGAAGCGCCCTAGTGCCCTGGGGGTGCCCAATTTGACCCTCTTCTAGAAAGACCATTTTTGTTTCCTCACAAACTCCATGGCTGTGTGGAGAGGAGAGGAGGGGAAGGGGCCGGAAAGGGGCGGAGGAGGTGAGGGATGGGGCCTCCCCCAGCCCAGCCGCCCCATCTACTGGGAAGGGCCGAAGCTGCTGGGCAGAGCAGTGCAAATGGTGAGGGGGCCGAGGGGAGCCTTGGGGCACCTGGCCGTGGGGCTGGAGTTTCTCCCTCAGATCCCGTCCCAAGATGGACGGCAGCTTCTGTCTGCCTGGGAGGCTGGCTTGGGCAGTGGAAGTTTCTGGAGCAGTGAAAGTCCCAGAGACAGCGCTGGAGCCCTGTGGGGAAGGTCCTCCGCTTCCTGTGATGGGCCCCCCTGTTCTGAGGCTGAGAGCATTTCTTCCCCTCCACCCCTGCATTCTCTCCTCACGCGGCCAGCAAATCCTTGGCCACTGGTTCCCTTAGCTCTTCAGCTGAGCCCTAACCCAGGAGAGACCCTCCCCAGTTACAGCCTCGCCCTCCGCCCCCACTGCCAGCTGGCCCCTCTTCCTCTGCAGTTCCAAGGAGCCCCAGTAAGCAGATTCTCCCCAGTCCTTTCCTCTACTTAGGAAAGATGTCTGCTTCTGGGCTCGCAATTCCTGTCTTCTACGGGAGATGGGTTGTGGACCCAGAAACCAGCCTCAGACCTTACTCCAGGCTCAGGTCCCCTCCGCTGACCAATGCCCTGCTGGGAATGAATGTGGCTCCCGGGCTGGGCTGGGGTGTGAGCGAGTGTGCGGTCAGGTCTGGGGCCTGCTCCAGGATCCGATCGAGAGACCGCCAGGGCATCCATGTCCTCCGGACAGAGGCCTCTGTGCTGGGCAGCACACGTGTTCTGATGGAATCCTCCTGTAGCCCGGTCGTGGAGGTGTCATCCCATTTTACAGATGAAGATACTGAGGCTCAGTGTGCCCTGCTCAAGGTCATGCAGTGAGTAAGGGTCGTCTGAGTCCAAGTGCTGCTCATTTTAACAACTAAGCCAAGCCCGTAGGGGGAGACTGAGGAGGTCACAGGTCCTAGATCGGGACTCTCAAGTTTGGAGGCACGAGGGCCGCCCTGCCTTGCTGGCTACCCCACGTTCCAGCATGTGGCTGGCGCAGTGAGGGCTGAATAGGCAAAAGAGCCCCTCTCTGCAGAGCCTCCCTCTCCTGTATCAGACTGGCCAGGCGGGAGGTGCAGTGTCCCGTCTGGCATCATGGCACTGGCGTTGCCTAGGCCCTTGCCACCCTGCTCCTACTTAGTGCCAAGTGGCTGGAGCACTTTTGGAGCCATCTGCTGGGTTTGACATCAGAAGCTGATGGCCTAATAAGAATTCAGGCGGTGTCCTTAGGCCGTGTGTACTGGAGCTGGGCCACCTGTGGGCAGTTCGGGGGGATGGTCCGTGTGGGGGCTGGGTACGGGTGGGGCTGAACCATCAACCCAAGGCCACAGTGGCAGGGACAGACATCTTGGGGGTGATTGTCACATGCGGAAGAAACGGAAAAACAGCTTAGCAAAGGAAAGAAATGCAATGCTGTTTTCATTAAGGAATTTATTTCTTTAAAAAACAACAACAGTGGTTTGATCTAAGTCCAGCAGCATTGTGACATCTTAGAACACACAGAGTCAGAGCAGCAGGAGGACAAAAGCTGCTACCTTCGGGAATGGCCTCCAAAGTGGAGCTGTTTCCATTCATCAATGTTAAAATCTCCCTGAAAAAAAAAATAGAACGCTTTGGATGCTAGAATGATTATTATTGTTTCAATGACACCAACAACCACTAAACTCCTCTAATTGAGAATACTTGCTTTGGGTCTATTCCAAAAATGACTTCTCAGTGGACAGGGAAAGGCACCTGGCTGCTGTTTTTGGGGAAGTGTCTTTCCCTCCTAGGGAGAGCCAGCTTTCCAAATGTTTTAAATCGCTGTCCCCAGCACGACCCTTTAAATTTAGGCCAGATGAGACACTCTGTGCCTGGGCAGGGTCTGACCTGGGTGGCTGGTTGTGAAGCCAGGTGCAGAAGGTGCCTTGGGGGACGAGGCTTCCCCGTTGTGGTCTGTTGTGAGCAGGAAGGTTCGAGCTCTCGGCTGTTCCTGACTCGCTCAGCTGTGCCACTTCCCGGTGCACACAGATTTCAAACTCGCTACCTTTCCATGGCAAGGGCTAAAAAGTCCGAAGATCCTTTCTCAGAGCGTCAGGTTACGGAAACGGGACAACCTGAAGAGGTTGCCCTCGGAAGGGTATGAGCATTCAACTGGATGTGCGAGCACAGAGACCCAAATGCCACTCAGAATGGCATTTCCTCTCCCTCTCTGACATTTCTGGTTGTCTGAGAAGCCGCCGTTCCCTTTGGCAAGGCCAGGATACCCCCCTCTGCTTTGAGGTCAGCAGCTCAGTGAGAAAGTCGGTGGGCAACTGTAGTCGATGTCCTGAGCCTTTCGGGAAAGGACAGGGTGTGGGAGACAAGAGGGATGCCAACAGTGGGGCTGGGCTCCACAGAGAGGCATGGAAAATTCCCGCATCCTCAGGGCTCACCTCGGCTCCAGGGCAAGCAGCTGCATTCTACTTGTGCTTTCAATGCAACGGTAGTGTCCACGCGTGTGTCCCCAGAGCTCACGGCCAACCTTTGTCCCAGCGGGCTGCCCACTGGTGTGCACATAACCTAGGCCACACCACGGTGTCTGTGCGGCAGGCCAGGTCTCCCTGCCACCTGCCCCTCCAAGAGGAGCTATGCACTTCAGGAAACAAGCAAACCTTCCTGCAGCCGCTCAAGATAGAGCCACACTTAGCCACTGTGCAAGCGAGCAGCCGCCGGGCCTCAGGGTTTAGACAGCCATCTTCCCAGCCAAGAAGGATTCGAGACTGAGTTGATGTGGAATGTGGACACACCCTTCACGCAGAGAGGGTTGACTCTTCTCGATATTCCAGGTGACAGTCTGGAGGTTCCTGAGGGGCTCCAGAAACACTCTGCCACCCGCGGCAGAGACCACCCCTGTCCATCGGGGAGAGCAGCTCGTCTCCTCAAAAGTGGAAGCAGAGACGCTTCTGAGAGACCTGACGTCTCACCTCGAAGGCACGAAGTCAGTGAACGTATGGTGAGAAAAATGTCACTCTTGGAGCAGGAAACGCTCTTCTGCGAAGAGCTCGAATGCAGTAAAGGGAGTTAGAGCCACTCACCGTCCAAATATGCCTTCTCCTGGACAGGTGGATGGGCGGAAGGGGTCGTTTTTAATTTAAAAACATTGTTTAAAAATTGCAGCTCTAGAAACCAAGGTTGGAGTAGGAGAAGGTGGGAAAAGGGCTGATTTTCGGGCACTGTTCTAAAGACTTCCCTTCTCTTGCTCCAGGCAACGGATGGGCCGAAAGGAACAGGAGGATTTAATAGGCCAAGTGGCTCTGTCCCTGTCTCCAACGGGCACTTGGGGACAGGCAGTGAACACAAAGGAAGACTCAGGTGATCATAAGAGTCCGTGCTAGGCCTGCGTGTTGGTACGCTGGAGCGCGTGTGACATAGGAACACAGCAGCCACAGGTATGTTTCCTTTCTTGCTCCTTTGGGATTCTCTACTGCAAATGGGCAGTGCATTGGTTGGCTCTGAGGCATAAAAAGAGACAGCATCTCACACTGACCCATTCGGCAAGGACTGAGTTGCTGTGGACGAGGCAAAGGGATGAACCTATAGGACAGGAGGCTGGAGCGGGGTGCTTAGGCTGGTGACCGTCCCAGCATGACGGTCTTTCTTTTCATCAAGAAAGATCAGCAAGAACTTGAGGATCTTAAAACACTGTTCCAAGAGCTTCCTCCTTCCTTGGCAGAACCTGAATATGGCTGCATTTGTTTTGTATTCAGCCCAGCAAAGGTAACAGAAGCAGCCTCATGAGACAAGGGCTGGTCTTGAAGAAAATAATACTACATATTAAAAAGATTTGGCCGGGTGCGGTGGCTCACGCCTGTAATCCTAGCACTCTGGGAGGCCAAGGCGGGCGGATTGTTTGAGCTCAGGAGTTCAAGACCAGCCTGAGCAAGAGCAAGACCCCGTCTCTACTAAAATAATAAATAGAAAGAAATTATCTGGACAACTAAAAATACATAGAAAAAATTAGCCGGGCATGGTGGCGCATGCCTGTAGTCCCAGCTACTCGGAAGGCTGAGGCAGTAGGATCGCGTGAGCCCAGGAGTTTGAGGTTGCTGCGAGCTAGGCTGACGCCATGGCACTCTAGCCCGGGCAATGGAGTGAGACTCTGTCTCAAAAAAGGAAAAAAAAAAAAAAAAAGATTTGAAGGAAGCCCAACTATCCCATTTGTTTGTTAAATGGCCTCAAAATGATCAGTCCCAAAGGTCAGGCCCTTTATAGCAGCATGCCCCAGGA
>RJWJ010023401.1:0-25932 GCA_004363605.1 Indri indri
GAATGTTTATAGCAGCACAATTCACAATTGCAAAGATGTGGAAACAACCCAAGTGTCCATCAATACATGAGTGGATTAATAAAATGTAGTATATGTATACCATGGAGTACTATTCAGCTTTAAGAAACAATGGTGATATAGCACCTCTTGTATACTCCTGGATAGAGCTGGAACACATTCTACTAAGTGAAGTATCCCAAGAATGGAAAAACAAGCACCACATGTACTCACCATCAAATTGGTATTAACTGATCAACACATAAGTGTACGTATAAGAATAACATCTATTGGATGTCAGGCAGGGGGGAGGGGGAGGGGACGGGTATATGCATACCCAGAGAGTGCAATGCGCACCATCCGAGAGAAACTGGGTCTTGGGGGGAAGGGGGGCAAGGGAAACATACGTAACCTAAACATCTGTACCCCTGTAATATGCTGAAATAAAAAAAAAGTAATGAATAGATAAATGAATTATAACATACTTACACGATGGATTAATAGCAGTAAACAGGAATGATCGATTGATAAGATTCCTTTAAGATAATTATGCTGGTTGAAAAAATCCAGACCAAAAAAGGTATATGTTCTGCATGTCTGATTCCATTTACATAAAATTCTAGAAAGTGTAAAGGAATCTACAGTGACATAAAGCAGACAGTTGTGGCTGCTTTTCAATGATGGTGGGATGTAATGTATATGTTTGTTATTTTGATTTATTGATGGTTTCATCATCAAGTATATGTATGTCAAAACTTATCAAATTATGTGCTTTAAGCATGTGAAATTTATTGAAGCTCAATTATTCCTAAATACAGCTTTAAAATTTTCGAAAAAAATATCAGAAAAAAAATTTATTATATCTCTCAGACATAACCATGATACATGGTGAGCATTTGGCATATGCATATTTTCTGAGTCTTTTAAAAAATTAATTTGCATTTACATGATTAATATTAGCAAGTTTTCATTTTTTTCTTTAACGCTAGATATTCCTAGTATAATAAACTTTTTATAAATATTCACACTGAAAGTTTCATACTGTGATAAACTATATCAGTCATGTGCCATCATTGATATCAGTCTTGACCACGGGACTTGTTCTGGCTAATGAAATATGACTTTGTATATTTCAAAATTGCTTTAAAAAGATTTTAAACATTTTTACCGTAAATAAATACATGAGGCATGAATTTAACTAGCCTGATTTAATCATTCCGCATTGTAACATAGCAAAATCATATTGTACTCCATAAATATATAGTTATTATTTGTCAATTAAAAATGAAAAAAGAAATGTGACTGGAAGTGTTATTTCTGCCAATTTAAAAGTGTGGAGTGTAATTCCTCATCCTGGTGTCTATCTATAGCACATTGCTTTAATTATGGTTATTTGATAATATGTTTAATACCTGGTAGTGCTTGTCCCAACCAGGCTGAAAATATTCATGCTACTGCAATGAAACAAAGATGGGATCAGGGTGAGGTTTGACAGACAGCATTGCTTTCTACCTGAAACAGGCAAAGTGAAAGGTAAAACTTTTCAACGTTTTTCTTCCTTCCCTCTTTTTTTCTTTCAATGAATATTTACCACATATCTATGTGGCAGACACTACGCTGGGTATAAATATACAATGGTAAATAAAACTCTCATAAAGCTGACAATCTGCTGAAGGAAATAAAATATACCAGCAATTAATATAAGTTTTGATAAAGCTCTGTAGAAAACAAATAAGGCAAAGTGACAATCTATAACAGAGGACGGGCAGGGGGTCATGTAGGGTGAGCAAGAAAAGCTTCTCTGAGAAAATAACTTCTTTCCACCTTTTTCGTGGGAGAAGATGAGATTCTTTCAATGCATTTGAAAGACTGCCCATCTCCGCCCCACCTCCCCGACCAAGGTAAAATTTTCATACACTGAAATGCATGGGTCTTAAGTGTCCAGTTTGATGAGTTTTGACAGTTGTATATATCCCTATGAGCACAACCCAATCACGACGCAGACCATTCCCATCACCCCAGAAAGTTCATGTCCCCTTCTAGTCAACCCTCACTGCACATAAGCAGTGACCATTCTGCTTTCTGTAACTGTAGATTAGTTTGACCTGTTGTTAAACATCATATAAATGGATATATTGTCTTACGTTATCTTCTAGTCTAGCAGTGCAGTACTCTTCCTTAAGCTTGTGGGCCAGCCTCTGTGATACCAGAGACAACAATCCCTGTTGCTGTCTGTTGTCATTTTTATTGTTTAGGTTTCTTTCTTATTGTGTCTTGAGGCCTCTCTGTCTAGAGTTGCCATAAGCCAAGATAGCCACACTCAAGGAGAGCCCTGGCCAGGAAAATATTAGGTTTGGTTGTGTCAGTTGGGTGAGACACAACGAGGAGGTGAAACCAAAATGTACGAAACAAAAGAAATTTATTACTTACAGCTCCCAGGGAGGTTAGGGGTGCTGATGGGAGGCTGAAAAATCCCCAAGTGGCAAGGAGCTCAACCAGCAGGCAGGGAGCGAGAGAGGAGGAGAGTAGATCCATGGGACTGTGGTTTATAAGGGTCCAAGTGCATTATCCCCTAGGATTGTGGGAGCGGAGGCGGTGATGTGTGGATTGGCTAGTTTAGTGAAAACACGTGCAAAGTGGGGCAACTTGTTTACAAGACTCAAGTGTCAGCCATTATAGTTGATCATGGTCAGCACAGGTGGAGTGTGTTGGCTCAGGGTCTATGAGATGAGGAACAGGTGGGCTATACTGCAAACAAGCACTCAGGGAAGGGAAGTTTTAACTGGGCCAGAGGTGATGGGATACAACTGGGTTTCAAATAACTTATGCCTAGAAATGGATGCCAAGGCAGCAACTATATTACACAAATTTATGACAGTGACCCTTTTTGCTTCACTCTATCTCCTCCCAGACCCCAGCTCTGCCCACACAGAGAGACCAGATAAACAAGTGCCCTTCACAAGACTCTGGGCTGAGGCCCTGCTGCTTGCCTTTCTGTCTCGGCCTGGGTGAGCTGGCCCATCTTAGCTAGCAACTGTGTTCTGTGAGCATGTTGTTAGACCCCCAAGTGCAATAGGAAATGTACAGAAGGTTTTGAATCGGTACCTATACCTACAGGGAGAGAGAAGCAGATGCCATTTGAAAGGGGCCTGATTAGAGAACATGTTTGCCGACAGAGTACCTGATTGGCATCTGTGGCTTTGCAGCCAGACCATCTGTTTTTGCTAATGCAGCCTCGAGTGTGGTGCATAATGAGGTTAGGGTCAGGACTGCTTTGTTCGAATCTGTGGCTTATGTGTGCCACCTCCCGCTGGGTGGACAGTGGGGGTGGGGCACTGCCATGACTGTGTGGGCAGAGAAAACTTCTCTGCAGAAATGTTTATGTGGTGGGGAGGGATGATGGGCTTTGTTTGTGTGTCTCTGTTGGGGGGACCTTAAGCGTGGAGGAATGCAGACTTAGGGCGGTATATGGGCAAAGAGAAAGACCAACAGGTGTAAGATTTAGTCATTAAAAATGGATCACAAGTGGGAAAAGAACTTTAAAAATAAGAGAAAAATCAAGACAGACTGGCAGGAAAAGAGAAAGAGACATAAATATTTATATCTCTGGGGTAATGTTTCAGCATGTATAAAATAGAGTCTCCCCTACGTCCAACCCACTCCCAGCTCATGAGGAGTAGCTTTGTTAAGAGTGCACTGTAATTGTACCCGATTAGCCTAAAAATAGTCACAGCACCTATCAATCTGATGCTCATTCCGTCTCATCCTTGTGCCCTCTAAAATGCTGCCCTCATGCCAAGGCCCAGGTGAGATTCCTGGTACATTCAAAGAACCTCTTTACTTAAGCTTGGGGACAGACTAGCTTTAAAGTAGATTATTTGACAAATGACATACTACTCTTGCCTTTATACAATATATTGCATAAAATTTGCCTACACCAATTTTATGGAACTCGGAAGCGTCCCCAAGGGTCCCTGTTGGATAATAGAGATTTACATGGGAGAAGTAGAATATTTCTCAGCAGTTCTTAATTTATAACCTCTTTTGACAAACATAAAATACACCCTGCATTATGTTATTTGAAGTTTATAAATCAATTAGATATTGTAACTAAAAACATAGCTAAGCTGAAACAAGTTTGGAGTGTGCGTTCTCAAACCACATTCTTATGTTTTTGGAAAGTTGCACTAAGTGGGTTCCCCAGTACCTACCCCAGATAGCCCAGAGCTCCTGACTTGAGAATCGATAGATTAATAAGTGAAGTGTCCAATAACAGGTATGCTTTTAACAATTTATTTTTTAGGATTCCATACTAGGTTAAGCCTTTATTCTTTGCTGTTTTAATAAACACGTTGATAGCTGTAGGCTGAATAAGTACTGCTTTGATCCTATTATTTAAGTATGTGCTTGTCATTTAGAATAATCATGGCTGGAGGTTTATCCTATTAAAGTCAAAATGCCCAAAGTCCCCTGAATACTGCCCCCAGCAGCAGAGAGAAATACCTCATGGGCTGATCTGCTGGACTGATGGTGTGGTTATGGAGTGGCTCATGATTTTTCCCTAACACAGACTTCTGAACACCTGCCCTTTCACACATTGTACATTGACACCCGATTTTTGTCAAAATTCAAACTTTGTCCTTAGCTGATAAGCATTTTGAGCTGTCACATGGTCAGGCATCTTTATTTAGCCATGTTTGTGCAGTTATCTGGATATTTTAATGCCTTTTGCTCTTATTATTTATAAAAATAAGTAGATTGTATAATGGGGGTAAAGTGCTGGCATCAGCATTTAATGGCACAGTTTTTATAAACTCAGCCTAATTGAGATCATCATTAGATGAGCTGAAGCAGTGACTTTTTAGCCTCAATTAGATGCTTAATGAATTGAACTGGCTGACTATATTAATTATTAAGAAAAGGAGCAAAATTAAAACGTAGAAATAAGTCAAATGTTGGAAATACATGTTGAAGATTATTTCAAAAAAGGAAGATGTTATGAAGAGTTTTATAATGTTCTAGTTTCATGGGAATAACCCCCCTCCATACATATGTGCTCCAACACACATAGCTCTTCAACTCTCAAAAAGTCGGTTTTCGTGTATGTTTTAAGGACACATAACAGAAATGGGTATCACTGCATATCTTCCTCTTTAAAAGGGAGTCTTAGTCACAACTTAATTTGTGTGGTTGGTATAGGGCATTATTTGCATAACACATTATAAATAAATAGCTGATGTCCCCACTAGTGTTTTTTCACACGCAAAGGGTGATGGCCAATGTATTTATCATTAAATCCAATGTGTTTAACAGCTAATACAGACAGACCAGTGCTATTAGTCCTACTAGAGAAAAAACCCTTTGAGAAATAAACTGTGGTATGTTGAATCTTGCAAATCTCGTTAAAGCAACAATATAATTCTTACATTCAGTAAATGCTCAATAAAGACTGTCAAAGGACGCTAAGTTTCTTGTTGGACCTTTACCAGATGAGAATATTTCAAGTCAATTTTATACCACAGGTGGTTGTGATTCTTAATCTAGTCTCCATGTAATTGTGGCTACACAACTTGAAAATATTTTTTTTCCTTTGCATAATTTGAATTTTTTGACTCTTGATACTTTCAGTTTCTTCCCCAAATATGTAAAACATAAAAGGATTACCCTTTCCTCATTTCCAGTGTTCTTCTGACCAAAGAAAACTCTTTGTTTGGGAAATATGAGACACAAAATACTAGAACAAATTACTTAGAGCTAATAAAACCATTTGTGGTATCTAAAGTAATAATAATATAAATGGGTTTCATCCAATCAGTCAAAGGCCTAAGTAGAACAAAAGGCTGACCCTCCCCTGAATAAGAGGGAGTTTCCTATTGACTGACGCCATGAGCTGGGACGCTGTTTCTTTCCCTGCTGTCAGACTGGAACTGAAACATCAGCTCTCCTGGGTCTCCAGCTCACACACTGCAGATGTTGGGACTTGTCAGCCTTCATAATTGCTTGAGCCAATGCCTTACAACAAGTCTTTCTTTCTCACTCTCCCTTTTCTCCTTCCCTTCTCTCCTCTCTGTTGGTTCTGTTTGTCTGGAGAACCCTTACTAATACCCCAACATTGACAAGTGGAAACATTTCTTGCTCAGAAACTGTCCACAAATCCACAGACCAGAGAACCTGAAAATGATGACAATCATTTTATTTATACTAGAAGTCCTTTCTGAGGGATCTGATCAGTTCCCCCCAGTCCCTGCAGCCACTGCTCTGGGCACGGCTACACTCCACATTGTTTTATGCTGCAAAAATAACCCGTGAGCCTTTCTACATGTAGGGAATTGCATGCTTATTTTATTGCGGTATCACCCAGGGCAATGCAATACAGAAGGGTAGCTGAATTCGGTTGTTCTTCTCTTTAAATCAGAAAGCCGCACTCCTTGTCCTGAGAGGCAAGTCTGCTGGGCTCCAGGCTGGAGCTATCCTGGGAGAGATCATGAAATCCGCCTCCTATGGGTTTTTTCCTACACCCAGTACGCTCAGGTGGCTGTCATGACACTAATGCTGCATTGCTGGCAGAAAAGGAAGCTGGAGCCAGGCATGAGAAAGGCAAAGGCAGACAGCCGGAATTCTCAACAGGGAAGGCTTGAACATATCAGATTATAAGGTTCTAAGAATGAAATTCACGTTCTTCAAATATTAAGGACCCTCATATCTATCTTCCTAGCCACACGATTTATGTATTTTGTGTGACTATTGTGAGAGAATATGTGACAGATTCACTAGTAGATATAAAACTGTATTCTTCTCTAGCTTCTAGGTCAGACTCATAAATACATCTCACAGTAAATGTTAAAGCTCAGTGTGGGAACTTCAGCTTCATCTTTGATTCATGAATCCCTTAGGTTATTGGTGCTACTAATTTCTTTTTCTTCTAAACGACTCATACATGTATCCCTTTATACCATTTGACTCCTTAATGAGTAACAATGGTGAAAGGGTTTAAAAATATATCTGGACAAGTAGATCCTGAGGTTAGGGTGGTGAGGCCAAAGACCACAATTTGTGTGCGTTTCTTTGACATCTCCCATACCACGCTGATGAGTAATTATACAAAAATACTTTTTAAAAATTTGTTTTAGGGATTTATTGCAGCAGTCAATAGGCTCATCATTATCTCAAAGCTTAATGATCAGCATAGTGCATTAAGCTGATCTAATGAATCTCAGGTGAGGTCTGCTTGGTTCTGAGGCACATGGCCTGAACATCACACTGAAAACCCCCTGGTATACCCTCTAATTTGTACAAATTAGGCCCAATAAAGGTAAGCATTTCATCTATAGGTTAATGATGAGAAGTAATGGCCACTTTAAGATCACAAAACACCTCTTAAATCATTAAAAATTGATATAATTATATCTACTAGAGTTTCAGATTTGATTTCATATTTTATGAATTATAATTCTTAGAAAATTAGAAACCTACAGCTAGTTTGCATGGAATCTCTTTAAAAAGAGAATGTTCCTGAGTGACGCATTCTGGACAAAATGGAGTTTATTGAAATTGATGCCTTTTTATGCTCATCTGAATCCTACAGCTGGTTTATTTACTAGTAAATAAAAACATAGCTTAGAAATGGCAAGTTCTCTTCAAGGATGGCTGTTGTGTCTCAGGATTCGTGAGTGGCTGTTCCTAGAAAGGCCCAGGTCCTCACCCTCTCATGTGAGGGTGGCAGGGGCTGGGAAAGTTGGCCCAGCACCACGGGCCGCCAGTGGAGGTGGCAGGTGACATTTGTTAATTCAATGTAAGCCAGGCAGATACCATGAGAAGCATCTCCACAGAGGAAGAGACCACCAGGAAAAGTGTAGGGCTCTAGATCTTATCAAGGAGTTGGACAATCAAGCACATGCTTCAGGAGGAAATAACTCATGGAATGGAAGAAGCGGCCCAGTTATAGAACCAAAGTACATTGTGGGGAGCCAGTGACGGGCTTATTTGTGGCTCAAGTATGATTAGAGAGCTGCTAACCGCAGTCACTGTTTCTTGTGCATTTTTCACACACTCCGTACAATGCTAACCATTTCACACATCTGAACCTCTTTAATCCTTGCAAAGGCCATTACACAGATGAGTAAACTGAGCTTCTGTGTGCTCAGCTCACCTCCTCAACTGAGGTCATATTAAGTGGAAAACTTAAAGTGGAACCAAGAAGCCCAGGCCTCTGGAGCACTGCAGAGAGGTGTCCTGTGGGCACGTGTGTGTGAGGGCACCTGTGTGTGTGTGTGTGTGTGTGTGTGTGAGTGAGTGTGAGAGAGGGTATGCCTGGGTATGTGTAGAGGGCAGAATGGGGAAGGAACCCAGTGTTCCCCTTCTGGTCGCTGTGGGACTGAAATTCAGGAACAGAGTGAGGACCCAATAGACCCCTTGAGCTTGGGTCAGACTGAGGACAGGGCGGCCCAGTGCCCGGTGGGGAGGGGGCTGAGGGGAAGCAGAGGACACACCTGTGCTGCGCGTCTCATCTCCAGTCAGGTGGGTCAGGGAGCCGGGGGGTGGGGCAGGGCAGTGGGCCTAGCTGGTAAGTGGCTACCTCTGGTCTCACAGGCAGTTTCTTATTCTAGAATAATGTAAACAGGAGACTGATAGCTTCACGTTATAGCTTCTAGATTAATAACCCCTACTGATTTTGTGGTTTCCCAACTTATCTCCATCTCAAAGGTTTTTCTGAAATTCTAAAAATAGAAATCTAAAAGTTACATGAAATCAAACAAAAAAAATGCCATTATCTTATTCAAACACAAAGATTCCCAGGGATAGAAATCGCATCTCCTGTTTAGTACAGCATCTAGCAGAGGGCAGGACACACTTAAGACTCATTATAAAATCTCTTTCTGTGTGCAGTTTTGTATACACCCTGTTCTCATTTTAGAGTAACGTAGGTCTGAGATTTGGTGCTTACGATTTTATGGAATCCATTTCTACATTTTTTTATTGAACTAAAAACCTGAATATTCAACTAATTTAAAAAAAAAGATTGTTCACAAACAGCACTTGTAAATGTAAATTAAAAAGTTATTTCTAAATCATAAAAATGCCACTTGAGCTTTATATGATTGTGATGAAGTCCGAAGCTCTGTGAAGCCCCCAAAGTTAACTTATTAGTCTCTGAAACTGACAATGTGCCAAGGATGCTGATTGAATTAACCTGATTTTGCAAGCCAGGCATGGACTATGAGTGATTCTCTTTGACAATTTCCATAAAGATTGCAAAAAGAAACCCAGCTCTGTGACCTGCTGTGTGTCAGAAGAGGTTCAAATGAAACCTGTTTTAATTGTGGTAGTGTGCTCCCGCCCGTTTAATTCTTCAAATTTACTCAGACAGAAATGGAATTTGGAAATGTTTGGGATCTATAAATTTATTCTTATTCTTTCTCCTTTTGTTTGTACTTCAGATAATTCAAAACAATGAATTTAATTAAAACTTTGACATAGGTCTGGTCATCACTAAGCAATTCAAATATCAATCATATGGAAATAGAATCTTCTCTGATGAATAAATAAGGCTAATATTTAAGCATTTGATGACCCTGCAAATTCCAGGGCTGGAGTTTTGCAGTGATCTATTCTCAAGAGGTAAAAATTCAATATCTTCAATTAAATACTAAGCTAATGTATATCAAACCAAGCAGAAGAGTTAGAGATGGGTGATGAAATCGTTTCTTTGTCACCTAGTACTTTGAGAGAATTATTCAGTGCATTGCCAATGATATTTTTATCTATTGATAGCAGCATAGAGTTAATGGAACACAGTTATTGATTTGAAATCATCATCTAAACCATGATTGCCAAATGAAGTTTAAGTTGCATATGGAATATAAAGGAAAAAATCCTGGATATATTTCCTAGATTTTCTAGAGGTTTAGATTTCCATCTTTTTATTTAGTATTTTATGACAATCTCATTTCCCTTCTCTGGAAACTGATAGTTTTTTGCTTAATAATTCCTTTGGCAATTAAACCTGGCCTGAACTAACATGAGGATATTTATAGTTTTTATTTTTACCACTTAATGTGAATATTTATTTATTTCACCACTAAAACATCACTGGATTTGATTATAAGGTGCTGCTGCAGATCCCACTGCAAATTTTGTGTAATATCCAGTATACGTACTGCATTAACTTTCTCAAATAGAAGAAATTATGAATTCCAAACATTTTACTACAAATATATCCAATAAGAGGTATGGATCTGATCAACATGGCACGTGAGTCACTCAGCATTATAGAACAGAGAGAAAAGACGCTTTACCCAGGTGGGGTGGGGCAAAGACCCAGGAGAAGGAGGAAGTGACACTGGAGGTGTCTCACTGAGATCAACATGAGTTATAGTTAGAACTGGAACATGAGAGGGAAGGGGAAGAGATGCATTCTAGACAGATTCCACTGCATGTGTTCATTCTGGTGGGGTGTGGATGGAGAGAGAGAGAAACAGACACACACACACAGATTGAGAGAGAGAGAGAGAGAAAGAGAGAGAGATTGGTCAATATTCTGATTATCCCTTGCTGAATAGCACAGCAAGTCAACATTTAAAACAACAACAATCCTGCGCTATACAGATCTACAAACTGGGCCGGATGTGTCAGGGATAGCTTATCTCTGGTTCATGTGGCATCAACTGGGACAGTTCAATTAGGTCTACAGAATCTGCTTCCAAGACGACTTGCTCACGTGGCTGCCAATAGGTGCTGGCTACCGAATGGGAGTTAAATCAACAGAGGCTGTCAGTCAGGCAGGGGCATTGGCTCCTTTCATGCCAACCTGTCCATGGGGTGGCTTAGGCTTCCTCACAGCATGGCAGATGGGTTTCTGAGCAAGTATTTCCAAAAGCCAGGAAATGGGAGTGCCATTCTCTTAAGGCTTAGACTCAGAAACTGAACAGCATCACTTCTACCATATTCTATTTTAAGCAGTTATAGTGGGGAAGGGACATAGATCCTTCCTCTCAGTGAGAGCCACAGCTACCTTTGATATACACCATTGGCCTGACTGGACCATAAAACAGGAGGGTGAGGATGTGGTGGCTCATGCCTGAAATCCCAGCACTCTGAGAGGCTGAGGCAGGAGGATCATTTGAGGCCAGGAGTTTGAGACCAGCCTGAGCAAGAGTGAAACCCCATCTCTACCAAAAAAAAAAAAAAAAAAATTCCCATTTTTTCAGGGATCCTTTCGAAGAAAAGAAAGAAAGAAAAAAACAAACAAAAAACCAAGAGGGTAAAATAAGAAGGACTTGGGGAAGGATATTGCATCACTCTATAAATTCAGCTCTACCACCAAGAAAATAGTTTTCCTAACAGAGAAAATCAAAACAAAATTAGTTAAATTTAATATTACTTCCATTCTCATGGTTAATCTCTCTTCTATTTCCATCCCTGCCCTCTATACCAAAAAGGCTTGGGGACAAAGACAGGGAAGAAAACTGTTGAACCAAGCTTGGGAATACATCTAGAGTTTGAATTCCTTCCATTACTATAACAGAATAATGTGAATCTCAGGTCTCTGTAAGTGGGGCATCCAGGAAGTGTGGTATGCTCTAGCCAGCTTGTACTGGCTTGTGAGAGCTGACTGTGTACATCTCCCAATGCTGCACTCGGTGACATCACACTGGCAGCTTGAATCTACCTATTGTGGGTGTACTTAAACCACAGAGATCAGCACATGCTACAAATCAGCGCTTTTAAAAAAACATTTTCCACAAGAGAGTAAGTCTACCAGTATGCCACTGCATC
Source organism: Indri indri (assembly GCA_004363605.1). Classification (NCBI taxonomy): domain Eukaryota; kingdom Metazoa; phylum Chordata; class Mammalia; order Primates; family Indriidae; genus Indri; species Indri indri. The sequence goes on from RJWJ010023401.1 coordinate 11,773, forward strand.
TACACATCAGCCTGATCCTGTTGAGAAAGCCGCAGAAAGTAAAACTTAACAGAGCCTTGCCTTTGAGACATTATAGTACAGCTTTCTGAATGACTGCATGTAATGAAAACAAATTGAATGGGATAATGTATAAAGTTAATTTCAGTGTCAATGGACTGCACCGATATGGACAAACGAGGTAAAATAGTGAATGTGGAAAGGCCATGGAACAGCTACAATAGAGGTTAAAAACAAAACCCATCTGGGCTACAGAGGAGTCTGGGAGCTGAGGAAGTCGGGGTGCTGGGGAGAGGATGCTGCAGGAGGCAGTGCATGAGCTCTTTCAGAGGTTGGGAAGAGAAACACCTGCTCATTGCCAGTTCCAGTTGCACCACTTAGAACTACAGCTTCTTAGGAAGAGAATCTGGTGAGCTGTCTTTCCTCATTCTGAATTTCCCTGAAGCATATACTTCTCAACTGCATCTTTCCTCCAGCTATCCTCGGCTATAGGAGGTTTTTCCCTCCTTTCTCAGGAGGAGGCCAGAGAAGTGTTAGCATTGTGCTTCCATGAAAAGAACAAGATCGCATCTGGAATACTATTCACTTCGAGCCAAAACAACAGCTCAGCTCATAAACTGTAGACCAGGAGCTGCAATGTCAGATTGCCAAGATCTGGAAGCTGCAGTAGCCAGAGTGCTCCCTAAGCTAGTTGGAAGGAATTGCATACTCCTTCATCTCAACATAGAATCTGGCTATATTCTTGGAGTCTCGAGGCAGAAGCATTACTGTAAATGAAGACATCGGTTTTTACTGAGGTGGTATTGTTCCAAAAAGTTACTACATTAGCATTTTTTCCTACCTCTGCTCTCAGTGGGGCTCTGTTCATTGCTGATTGTACAAGTATTATCAACTGCTCCATGAGTCCTGGGTTCCAGTGGCTCTCTCTCTGAGAGGCTGTGTTAAACAACACTTGTTTCTCCAAACACATCTGTTCTACAAATAAGGCCATACTGGGAAGCATTAAGCATCCTGTTCTTTAACATCTTTCTGATGTGAATTTTATATTCTACACCTTTAAACTAAAAATTTATGGATTTTCCCAAGTTTTACAGAAAACATGCATAAACCATTTCCTCCTTTCTTTCCCAAAGATAAGAGGAAGACTCTGATTGCAAAACCCAAGGCAATGCGTATTAGGTAAAGCATTCTTTTACGTTTTGATGCAGAAAAAAAAAAAACTGTGAGGAAGCTGTCAGGGGAAGTAGAAAACAGTGCAGAGAAGAGCTTGGGGAAGGGTGGTGGTGGTCGGGGGGTTGTTAGAAATAAGGCCTGCCTCAGGAATGTAGAATTGTCCTCTAGGAAGACAGGACATTTGATACCCTTGGTCCATGTCATCAGGGACAGTTGACTTCTCCTCTTTGTCTGAGTCATCAGTGACAAGTCTGAGCATTGTTTTTACCAGGAGCTTTGAGAGGTGAGAGTTCAAGGAGAGGGGAACAGGTGAATCTGCCCACTGGCAGCAAAGGTTGACAGTGGATCCCTCTCCTCCTCCTCCTCCTCTCTGTGAGCTGAGGCGCAGGAGCCTGTCAGTCAGACTCATGGAAAGGAAGAGACTCATGATGTTTTTCCCTAGAAGAAGGTCATGGGTAGAAAGGAAACAAGCCAGTTAATTATTAAGTTATAAACTTCCTGTCCAATTCATGGTGACTTGGGGTAGAGAAGGGCTCTTTTCCTCTGTAGGGACTATTTAGCCCTGCCATCTGTTTCTGCCCTGGGAAAGCCACCAGCAGCCACCTACATCCTTGCTGAGCTCACCTACTCCATCTGGCAAGGGCAGGATTAGGGGCCCTTGAGCCCATCTATTTCTAAAGTTTGTTTTATAGTCATGTAATGGGATAACATAAAAGTCACCCACCAAATCATATTTTCAAAAGTGAACATAATTAAATCACTTGCCTCTCTGCTTCAACCAAGGCAGGGGCAGGGGGAGGATTGGCTATGGCTAAGAATAATGAATGACGTGAGAAAAATCTGCCCGGTGTGCACGGCATACTAACGACCAAGGAGCCTAAGGACCAAGGAGCAACAGGCAGAGAATGTGGCTGTGGGAGTTCAGGGAGTTGTTATCAGTGCAGTGTTCTCTGGAAATATCTGGGAGTTCAGAAATGATGATGGGGTGTTTTCTCTAACCTGCCAATTCCAAAATAAGAACTTAGGAAGGAAGGGAGGGAGAGAAGAGAAGAGAAGAGAAGAGAAGAGAAGAGAAGAGAAGAGAAGAGAAGAGAAGAGAAGAGAAAGAAAAAAGAGAAGAGAAAGGCCAGCTCTTGTTCGTTTCCAACTCTTGGATGGAAAATGTCACAGCCTCCTGCTAACATCTTCAGACAAAACCCCAATGAGAAGTTAGTAACCACAGCTCCTTTGACTATGATCATTTCTCCATCTAAAAAAAGAAGTGGTATTTCTCTACTTCGTGCCACAGTCAACACACAATTGTACTGTGCAAGTAGCGAGGCTTCCCCCCATCACTGCCAGCATGACAGAGCAGGACCCACAATTCTGAAGTGAGTGAACAAGATCAGCTCATGGGAAGACTTCCTGTGGGAGATTTTTTATATGCAGAAAAACTTTCATTGCTGGGGGACAGGGCTTCGGGCCCAGGCAGCTATTGATTTAACAACCTTCATTCAACCAACCTTTATGTTGTGCCAGCATGACTAATTTGGGGAAAAACAATAATTTTGTGTGGTTGACCCTCATGAAGGAGGAAGGCAGATAGGAGAGGAGATTGTCAAGGGAGATGAGGCAGGATTTTATATGCCACATGAAAGGATTTGGATATAGTCTGTAATCTTTCTTTCCACCCTCCTGTCCGCCTTTACTTCCACAAATACTTTCCAATATGCGATTACTGTGCCACCAAGATAACATAGGTCACAGTGGAGCCGCTGAAGGATGAAACCATGGAATTGACATGATTCCATAGTGATTTTGAAAATAATATTCTGGAAACAGTGTGGTGGATGGATTAGAGGTGGCAAGATTACAGGCAGCAAAACTAGATAGCTGACTGTGATAATGGCCAGATGAGAAAAAATGGCCTGAAGGGAGTTGACGGAATTAGATATGTACATGTGTGATGGATTGGACACTTACACTGAAGGGGAGGAATAAGTCAATGACAAGTTTCTAGTCTGGCAGGCTGAGAATGTTCTCTCAGATGCTACTGTTTTTAGCAGCCAAATATTTTCCCCATAATCACCCCCTCCCTGGCCCATAAAAGCAAGTCCAAGGGCCTTTAAAGCACCCACTTTGGACCCTGCCCACTTTTCCACAGTTCCCTGATCTGAACAGCAGGTCCTCTTGAATGTGTGCCTTCATTCAAATGCGCCCTCTGGCCTAGCCAGATTAGACCTTGAGACCTGGCGGGCTGAGATCTGTCAGTCATCTCTAGAGGGCTGTGACTTGTGTGTGCTTCTGAGGGTCTTCCCATCCCACCCTCTTAGGTGGGCCTCCTGTTCTAGCTTGAGCTCCTTGGAACCCAGTTAATATGCCAAGAGAGAGTCTGGTGCCCTCCCCACAAAGGGGATTTGCATAGAGAAAAGAGAAGGAAGAACACTTGAAGGAAAGGTGATTACAAGTATATTTCAGGTATGTTGAGTTGACATGTTTGTGGAGCTGGCACACAGGAGAAAGAGTTGGGCTGGTGACACCAATTTGGGAACTGCTGACACCATGGATACATGAGGTCATCTGGGAGAGTGTATGGAGTGAGAAGGGAAGTAGGTATGGGAGGGAAGCCAGGGATGCTGATGGAAGAGGACACAGGAAAGGAGAGATAGAAGCTACATTTGGAAAGAGAAAGGAAGCCAAAGGAGAAGGAAGTTCTGAGAAGTGAGTGATCATTGTGTTAAATATCAGAGAGGTTCCATGGGAAAAGGACCAGATAAAGTCTTGTACTGGGTATTGGATTCTAAAATAGACAAGTGGTGGTCCCTAGAGGAAATTTTACTATTCCTTCTTCTAAATGCAAGCACGAATTGCCTCACCCTCTCTCAGCAAGCTCTGAGCCAATGGTCAAATTAAGTTGAGACAGAGGAATAATGCCCATGAGCATGGCTAAGAGGTGCTGCCGGATGACTCTTAAACAAGACCACCCGGTCTTCTCAGCTTTCAGCACAGTTTTAAGAATAAGAGAATTTTACTAAACAGTGAGGCAGCATGACTATAGTTAAGCCAAGATTGGGCTACCAATTAGTAACCCATAATAAAATTTCAATTGTTTATTTACTTTTAAATTCCCCACTTATTAGAAATAATCTGATATAACACCCAACCATGAAGAAGTACTTTTGAGTAATCCACTGGTTTGCATTATTTCCATCAGCAAAGACAATCAGCATTTCAAGGCTCATCTTATGTAGTAGCTCTGGATCATGCTTTGATCTTGTGTCATAAGAGAAGTGTTAATTCAGTCTTCTTATCCATGTATGTTGATGCTGTGAAAGTAAGGCCTAAGCAGAATGCTTAAATTCATAAGCTTACTTTTCAAAAGACTTATTTTACAATATCTCAGGGGTAATTCTTTTTTCTAGCTGGGACTTGATTTGGTAGCAAGTGTCTGACCTTCTTTCTCGGGTGGCAAACAGAGATCTTCTAAAATTCAATTCACATACGGATCACCCTTATAGGACTTCTAGATGTACATAGATATTTCAGTTCTGTGGCCCTACAGGCAAGGGATGCAGGCCCTACCTGGGTGGGCATTGTAGCTGTTTAGGCCCGAATTCCCTATTAGTATCTGAGATTGGATGCTGCTTACTTCTCTGGCTCTGAGTTTCTTCTTCATGTCTGGTACCTGGAAAATTTCCTTTTTTGGCTTTGACCTTAACATTATATTTAATTAGGGAGGAGCTTATATTTTATTCAGAATTATCATATGTTTTTATATTATTTCAGCCTCCTAAATCCACCAAATTGTCATCTGATGATATAATCCTTAGATACTGAAACATTGAAAATAAAACCAATTACTACTTTTATTTACCAAAGAGGCCCCTCCAGAACATCAATCGACTAGTTTAGCATCTGAATCCTCTTGGACACTCCCCTCAAAAATATGCTTCCCTTCATCATCAGGCAGAAAATAACCTAAAGAACCTGCAAATGGATGAAGCATCTGTGTTCCTTACATGATATTCTATAAAGTATTTTACTTAATTAGAGGCACTTTCAAAGCCATCATATCTTTGATTCTTAGAACAACCTGAGCAGCAGTACTTGGTAGGTATTTTTATTCCCATTTGAATAGAAATGAAAAGGGCAGGCTGCAGAGTGAAAATGTGGGTGGTGGAAATGGAATGGGTAAGTCCCAGCGTTTGAAGGATTTGAAGAGGAAGAGGACCACATGAGGAAGACTGAGGAATGCATTTCACAGGGTGGGAGCAAGACCTCAGAGAGTGAGGCCAAGTGCTGAGAGGGCAAAGAAAAACAGATTTTTTTTTTTTTTGCCACTAGAAAGCCATTGGTGACTTTGGAAGAGCAACTGTAGCAGAATGTTGGGGGTCTTTTCAGATGAAATATGTTTAAGAATGAATGAAAAGGAAGAATGTGTGTCTAGTGAGCACAGGTAGCTCTTAAAATAAGTTTTACTTTAAAGAAAAAGGGAGACCAAACAACGCAACGGTAAAAAAAAAATAACCCCACTAAAAATTGGCAAAAGACGTGAACAGACATTTCTCAAAAGAAGACATAGAAATGGCTAGTATGTACATGAAAAAAAATGCTCAACATCACTAATCATCAGGGAAATGCAAATCAAAACTGTATGAGATATCATCTCACCTCAGTCTCAGTTAGAATGGCTATGAATCAAAAGACAAAAAATAACAGATGGCAGCAAGGATACAGAGAAAAGGGAGCTATTATATACCATTGGAGCTCTTATATACTGTTGGTGGGAATGTACGTTAGTACAACTACTACGGAAAACAGTTTGGAGATTTCTCAAAAAAACCTAAAAAGAGTGCCACTGTACAATCCAGCAATCCCATTCCTGAGTATTTATCCAAAGGAAAAGAAATCAGTATATCAAAGGGATAACTGTGCTTGCATGTTTATCACAACACTATTCACAATGGCAAAGATATGGAATCAACCTAAGTGTCCATCAACAGATGAGTGGATAAAGAAAATGCGGCACATATACACAATGGAATACTATTCAGCCATAAAAAAGAATGAAATTATGTCATTTGCAACAAGATGGATGGAACTAGAGGTCATTATATTAAGTGAAATAAGCCAGACACAAAAAGACAGATACCTTATGTTCTTACTAATATGTGAGAACTAAAAAAGTTGATCTCATGGACACAGAAAATAGAATAGATACCAGAGGCTGGGACGGGTGGGTGGGGGAGGGGCGATGAAGAGAGGTTGGTTATCAGTACAAACATATAGTTAGATAGAAGAAGTAAGTTCTAGTGTTTGATGGCAGACTAGGGTGAATATACTTAACAACAATATTATGTATATTTCAAAGTAACCAGAAGACAGGATTTGAAATGATATCGAAACATAAAAATGATAAAACATTCAAGGTGATGGACACCTCAAATACCCTGACTTTACTATTAATACGTATTCTATGCATGCAGCAGACGTTCACATGTACCCCATAAATGTGTTAAATATTATATATCAATAAAAGAGAAAAAAAGAAAAAGGGATATATGGTTATTAGCTATAGAAGAATATGAAATCAAATTATATTCTTTGGAAATTTGCAGAGTGTTGATGGACAAGCAAATTTTGAAGCCTAAAGGCAAGGGAAAAATTGAGAAGGAAAGGTCGAAGGTATAGATGAAAGAGGCGAATGCTGATGAAGTGATGTCTTATGAAAAAGACATCATGCCTGAAACAAAGATGCTCAATAAGTGTTTGAATGGATAAAAAAGTAGGTGAGGTGGAAGTCTAAGCTGGGTATTTTAAAAGCAGGAGAGTGAGGAGGTATAGAAGAATGCTATGTGCATCACTTCACTTGCTTTGGCTTCAAGTGTTCAAGCAATGCAGAACTTACTATTTTCATAAAACAAGGGGTCCAGAGAGAGTATTAGATCTTGGGGTGGTTAATTCAGCAGTTCAATGATGTCATCAAAGACCTTGGTGTTGGGGTTTGTGGAGAAAACAAAATTGTACTCTTTACTCCTTATTTGAGTTTTTAATTAATAGTATTAATCATTTAATACTTGGGTGTTGGACACATGGAGGTCAAATTTCAGCTTTATCACTGATAGTGCTATTGTTGAATGTGCTTTAGAAGAGTGACAATCATGGGTTTCTTAATACTGGATGCCTGATAAAACCACCTTACTATCACATGCTGGACAAACCCAGTGCATGTCCCCAGGGGCAGTCATTTTCCAAAGAAAGTATAGCAGAATGTCCCATTATTGTGTAATTTCAAAAATTAATGTGGTTGGAGAAAATACCATAACATATTCAAAGCATATGCAACATCTTATACTCAAAATATAGTTGAAATATTTAGTTATTTTGTACTTCAGTATATTAGTATTTCTGAAAACACATTTGATTATTAAAACCTCCACTTGTAAGCAGAGTAAACACACTTAAAAATCACTCCTTCCTGCATATCCTCAGTTTGAGTGCTAACGACAAGCAGATTAAATTTGAAGAGGCTATCTTTCTGTTTTAATTGAGGTGTTTTTCTCTGTTCATATAATTGAAAATGAAAATGGATGAATTGTGCCTTCTGATCAAGACCCATGCTGGAGATTGTTGCCTTGACCTTGGGGAAGTCTGTGTCTGTGTAAATTCAGATCTCAGTGAAACAAAAATAAATGTAAGGAGTTTTCTAGGAAACAGAGCTTTTGCTTAGTGAAATCTAGGACACCAGTCATCAAAGAGACAACTTCCAAATGTTCGATTTACAAACTTTTCTGCAAAGAATTTTAAATAAGTTTTCTTGGGGTAAGTGAAGAATGTTAAAAATTCCCAGCTGTTTCTGGCAACACTGAAAGCACAGAAAGCACAGAAAGTTTTCTGATAAATGCTAACGTGAATGCACTTCGAGACCATCTGCATCTCTTCCATGGCACCTGATGACATTACAGCTTACACCTTGAGAATAAACAGAGAGATCAATTTGCTTTTTTATAAAGTTTCCAGCTTCAAATACATGGATAGAGACTGATGGCAGGACTTGGCACTGGAATATCAGTTAAGTAGATCACACTGCTCATTCGGGAATCAGGTCTCCATAGGGAAAGCTGAATTCAGATCTCACCTTTGACACCCTGTCAAGACAAAGCCATTATTATTCGGTCCAAGTCCCAAACTCCCATTCCCAGCCTAAGTTAACAATTTAGCATGTATGGAAGATCCCATTACTAAGGAGCAATAAATGTTAATAACAAACATGTACTGAGCAATTATTATGTGCAAGCCACTGGTCTAGTGCTTTCTATTTATTAACTCGATTACTCCTCACAATGACCAAAGCCACCATGTTAAAAGGCTGTAAACTCATAGTACTTGTAGTGTACTGAACACCTACCATGTGCTTAGCTTATAACTTATGTAACATGCTTTACACACCGTGTGTCACTCAATCTTCACTGTATCAATCAGGTGTTTAGTTGCAAACGACAGATGCTAGCAGAAAAGGACTTAGCAGAAAAGGAAGTAATTAAAGAGAGATCTACCTCTTTGGGTAGACCACAGAAAGATTTGGAGAACTGAAGAATCAGGCATGAGATTGTACAAGGTAGACCAATACGTATACCACATAAACTGGTCCGATGAAAAGAATTCACACTGCTGCCAAAAACCAGATTTTAGTATATCACTGTCAACTTTGATGTTAGAAAATGAACTTCACAGTGGCTGTTTGCCCCTGTTTGCTCTATTAATATTACTACCATTTCTGCTCCAAGAAATGTAACCACTGCTACATCACCAGTTCCTGAGAGAATGGCAAGATGTTGGAGAGCTGCTACCTTTTGACCGTACCCTCAGATGTTTAGAAAAATAACTATCTGGCACTTTTGCTTCTGACCTAGGGAGTCACCTTTATTCCCCAACAATTTCTTAAACCTAGCAAGGAGTTCAGAGGAATGACAAATTTCCACTCACAGTCATTTTGCAGGGAAGGTTTTATTATCCCCATTTTAATGGGCCATGGAAATAAGATCCAGAAAATCTAAATGTCTTAGGCTGGGTTCTTGCAAACAGTTGCTAGGATGGAAAATTTTGTGCAGAAGGTTTATTACAGAGTGCTCTCAGGAAATACATCTCTAAGGAAATGAGGAGAACAGAATTGGGCAGAGGGAGAAGCCAACCTTCAATGCTATTGCAACGGAGGCCTCAGCCAGTAGTATAGGGAGCTTTGTTGCTAGAGCGACAACAGAATTGTCCCAAATCAAGGCAAGGGGACTAAGCCTTGTATCTTTGCATAAGCCAGTTTTTGTCCATGGGATGTCCCTTGGATGGGGCACAATGTCAAATGTTGCACAGTGTCAAATGTTGATGAGGATGTGGAGAATTTGGAACCCTCATACATTGCTGGTGGGAATGTACAATGGTGCAGTTGCTTTGGAAAACAGTGTGGTGTTTCCTCCAACTTGAAGCCCAGTGGTGACTCTGTCTCCCTTTCCTCCAGCTCTTCTAATGAGTTTTTATTATGTGAATCCCTTTCTACCTGAAATATCTAGGGTGATTTCAGTCTTATGCACTGAGAACTGACTGATGTAATCTGTAATAACTAGAACAAGGGTGGTACTATTCCTTCTTCACCTAGACTGCTTCATTTAGTTCTGGGTGCCGTGCGTTGAGGAAAACAGATCACTGAATTCACCCAGATGAGAGTAACCAAGGGGACTATAAATTTGAAACCATGAAAGTTGTGCAAAAATTGAAGGTACCAGCCAGACAAAATTTATGAGGAGCATAATTGGCTGTTTTCAAATACTTTAAGCACCCTATGTCGAACTCCATAGTACATAGGAAGAACTAGGACAATTTCTAGGGACAAATATGAGTAAAAAAGTTCCAGTAGTCAACTTGGCTTGACAGGCATTAGGACTGCCATCACAGGAGGAGTTAAAGCAGAAGGTGGATGACCCCTTGGTGGAAAAGTCTCAGGGGAGATCCAGAGATTCTGAAGTGTGCAAGTATTGAGTCAGATGATCTTACTGCAGAGGTAGCAAACTGGTAGCTCATGGCCAAATACGATCTACATGATGCTGTGCGACAGATTAATTTGGTTATCAATATTTATGAGTCAATAGATTCACATAAAAATCTGAAATTTTTGCTTTTCTTGGGAGAAAAAATTAGAAAATATGGTAGCACCGGGCCTGCATTTGCTTTGGCAATAACTGATGGTGCTAAGAACAGATTGCTTCCTTAAAAAGGACAAGCAACCTATAGTTCACCACAGTCCCAATACTCCCACCTGTTTGGGCTTCAGCTCACAGCTTTTATCTATGATACCTGTCTGGAATCTGAGTTTGATATTTCTGGATCTGCAAACTTAGCACTCTGTGATTCTTTGATACCATGACTCAAAGTCCAGTTCAAATGCTATCCCTGCTAGAAAACTTCTCCTCTCATTCCAATTAAATGTCCTTATTCTCTTCACTGAGCATCTCTGGCTCATAAGACATTTACCAACACTTACTTGAATTTATACTTACAACTTTCCAATAAGATAGATGCTTGAGGTCGGGGGTCTCACACAGAAGAAACATTCTTAGATATTTATGCAACAAATATCCTGTGAATGTCACCCTTTGACAAGCTGATTAATTTCACTGTAGCTTAGAAATAGCTCTTTCCACACAAGGGAAAACTAGACTGCTTTTGTTTTAACTGTGAAGTTTATTTTTGAAATTAAGTTTTATTTTCCCCTGGAATTCAGGAATCTTAAAACAAGTATGAAGGGATAATTTAACTTTTAGACTATGAACTTCATAGTTGTTAGTCATTTTATGAGGCATCAATCAGAATGTACTTTTTTCATGTAAACCTATAAATTGCCTTCTTTCCTTCCTTAAGAAACTGAGATGTAAGACTGACTCATTCTTTGATGCTTAGAGTTTACATTTGAACTTATAATTTCAAATCAGTTTCAACATTATGGTTGTAAATATTATTGCTTTTAAATCACAATCATTTTGGGGGGAGAAAGGGCAGGTGAACAGTTTGCTACCTTTGATCTAATCTGGACTACTGCAAATAATAGTAATAATTTAATGCTTGGTAACGATCTTTATAACATTAATGTAATATTTATATATTGCATATATAAGCTTTTAAAAATGTATTCTATCGAATCCCAGTTTCTTGAAATGTCTCCTAAAATACCCCATTTTAAAAATAGGTTGCAAACTTATATGATATTATACCCAACATAGACTGAAACTCAGTATGTTTTGAAGATATGGAAAGTTTTTTAAAAACTTACAAGAACCTCTGCTTCCAACGATGAACTATCCCATTTATTTTGGTAATTATTTACCACTTGCACTTCCTTTTAATTATTCAGAAAAAAAAAGTCTATTCCAGACACTGTGGCTCACACCTGTAGTTCCTGCTACTTGAGAGGTTAAAGTGGGAGGTTCTCTTGAGGCCAGCACTTCTAGCCTGCAGTGAGCTATGAAGGCACTATCGCACTCCAGCTTGGGTTGGGTGACAGAGCAAGACTCTGTCATGAAAAAGAAAAAAAAAAAGAAAGAGGAGAAAAAGGAATAAGAGTCTAGCTCCTAATTGTACTTGTACTTGGAGGAAATGGGGATTCTCAGAGATCCCAGGAAGTTGTTGGATAACTGGTCTTTCCCACTTACACTGCAGGTTTTTAGAATAACTGTTATAGTAGCATTTGCGGACCTGTGCCATGATTTGCAATGGATGTACAAGTAAAGAGCAGGATCCTTTCCTTGAGGCTAGTATTATTGCCACTGGGAGAGACAGCTGTGCTCAGTATGAATAAAGAGGCAGCAAATGAATTAACTAGAAGGCAAAACCCTCAAGGAAACAAGGACAAGTCAGTGCAGGAAACCAAAATTAAAAATTCTACCTAGAGAATTTCAAGAGGATATTTCAGCACAAAATTGGAATAGGACTTCATAAAAAGGAAAACACTGGAGAAATCTTAGAAATGTAATGCACGTACACACAGACACACACACAATTGTCACCCTTCACACTCCACCCCCGACACAAAGCAACCCAAACAAAAGATAAAAAGAAGAATGGACTTGTCTGAAGATTGGAAAATAGAGCCAAGGAATTTTACCCAAGAGTAGCACAAGGAGACAAAGTAGCTTTTAAAAATATGAGACAGCTCTTTATATATTCTAGTTTGAATCCTTTGTCAAATGAGTAGTTTGGCAATGTTTTCTCCCATTCTATGGGTTGGCTCTTCACGTTGTTGATGTTTGCTTTGCTGTGCAGAAGCTTTTTAGCTTGATGGGATCCCATTTGTCCATTTTTTCTTTGGTTGCCTGTGCTTTTGAGCTCAAGAAATCTTTGCCCAGACCAATGTTTTCTTTTGGCAGTTACACAGTTTCAGATTTTAGATTTAAGTATTTAATTCATTTTGACTTGATTTTTATATACGGAGAGAGATGGGGTCTAGTTTCATACTTCTATACGTGATGCACCATTTATTGAAAAGACTGTCCTTTCACCAATGTCTGTTCTTGACACCTTTGTCAAAAATGAATTCACTGTAGAGGTGTGGATTATTTCCGGGTTCTCTATTCTGTTCCATTGGTTCACGGATTTGTTTTTATACTAGTACCATGCTCTTTTGGTTATACAGCTCTACAGTACATAAAGTCAGGTAATGTGATTCCTCCAGTTTTCTTCTTCTTTTTTAAAATTTAATATTTTTTATTTCAAAATAGTAAGGGTATGCAAATGTTTTTGTTACATGGATGAACTGTATAATACTGAAGTCAGGGTTTTTAGTGTGCCTGTAACCAGAATAGTGTACATTGTACCTGATAGGTAAGTTTTATCCCTCACCACCGTCCCACCCTCCCCCTTCTTAATTTCCAATGTCCTTTAGTTTACATCACTTTATGACCATGCGTATCCATTGTTTAGCTCCCACTTATCAGTGAGAACACGTGGTATTTGTTTTTCCATTCCCGAGATACTTCTCTTAGGATAATGTTCTCTAGTTCCATCCAAATTCTGCAAACTACATTATTTCATCTTTTTATGGCTGAGTAGTACTCCATGGTGTATATATACAACATTTTCTTTATGCATTCATGAGTTGATGGCCACTTAGGTTGATACCATATCCTTGTGATTGTGAATTCTGCCACAGTAAACATACAAGTGCAGGTATCTTTTTGATATAATGATTTAATTTTCTCTGGGAAAATACCCAGTAGTGGGATTGCTGGATTGAATGGTAAGTCTACTGTTCTTTGAGGAATCTCTATACTGTTTGCCATAGAGGTTTGACTAATTTACATTCCAACCAACAGTGTATAAGCATTCCTTTTTCACCGCATACATGGCAACATCTATTGATTTTTGATTTTTTAATAATGGCCATTATGACCATTCTCATTGTTGTTTTAATTTGCATTTCCCTGATGATTAGTAATGTTGAGCATTTGTTCATATGTTTGTTGACAATTTGTCTATCTTCTTTTGAAAAAACTCTGGTCATGTCTTTTGACGACTTTTTAATGGAGTTATTTGGTTTTATTCTTACTGATGTGTTCAAGCTTTTTGTAGATTCTGGGTATTAGTCCTTTGTGGGATATGTAGTTTGTGAATATTTTCTTCCATTCTGTAGTTTCTCTTTTTACTCTGTTGATTATTTCCCTTCTGTGCAAAAACTTTTTAGCTTAATTAAGTTTCATTTATTTATTTTTATATTGCTGTACTTGTGTTTGGGGTCTTACTCATAAATTCTTTGCCTATACCAATGTCCAAAAAGGTTTTTCCCATGTTCTCATCTAGAATTTTTATGGTTTTAGGTCTTACATTTAACTATTTAATCCATCTCAAGTTAATTTTTGTTTATGGTGAGATAGGGATATTCTTCTGCATGTGGCTATCCAATTTTCCCAGCACCATTTATTTAACACAATGTCCTTTCTCCAGCATACGTTCTTGTTTACTTTGTTGAAA